>CABFOQ010001287.1:0-12484 GCA_900660455.1 Gephyroberyx darwinii | reverse complement strand
CCCATGAACACCTCCTGGAAGTCAGCCCTTCTTTCACCCTCTACGTCCTAGAGCGAGCGGAGAAGAGCCTTCCCTCAAGGAACCCTTCCTCCGAACGCCCCGTCCTGATGCCAGCCAGCTGCTCTGGAAAAGCCATTGGCTCAGCACATTGCTGTCTTTAGCTCAACCCCCCCCCCTTTGAATCTCTCCTCTAGCCAACCCCTCTGGCCCTCCTCCCTCTCCCAAGCTGAGAGCATAGAGGATAATCAGATTTCACATTTACACTCAACAAAATCATCCCCGGCGTAATCATCCTCTGCCACCACTGTTGCATTATGTTAATGCATACAGACAGTACCCTCCGTTCAGGAGCATTATGGGTAGTTTAAGATATCCAAACAGCCTGGTAGAAGTCACAGCAGTAGAAGAAAAGGTCAAAGAAAGGTTTACAACACTGTTTATGTCTGGCGGTATCCTGTAGAGTGACATGTTGACAACAGGGCATAATGCCTCTTTGGATTTGGCTCACCACGTCTCCAGTTAAGCTTATGTTTACAATAACAGAAACAAGAGTGCCACCTTGACAAACGCATGTATATTGTATTCAACCTAGAGAAGCAATTCAACTCTAGTTGGTACAACAGGCTCAAACACGACTTGTCATATAGCTGAGAATGAGGCAGTGCTCTCCTGTGGCCAAGAAGCTACAGTGCAATTTCCAAATGCTTCGTGTTTCTAGGATACTATTGACTTACATGAAAACCCCACTCATATATTAGAATGATCACTATACAACTGTGGGATACGGCTTCATCATCCTTATTTTCTCACAATATTTTCAGTTAAGGTTCATAAAGCAGAAAATCAGGACCATTAAACAGCATTATTGATTGTGTGTTTGGTCCATTGACAAACCAGGAGCAAGCGAGCAGTTCCCAGGGCAGATTGTCTCATAAAAAGATTTATTTTTTTCAGCCCAAATTTACAAAGGCAAGTTACAGAGTATTGTATAAAAAAGAACCATGGTAATGTACACTTTACACAAACTCCTGAAGGGAGGGGGGAGAGGAGGAGAGGGGGGAGAGTTCTGAAATTCTCACATAAAAAGAAATGAAGACATTGTAAACATCCTTGCCAGTACCAGTACTGGTACTTTGGGGTTTTGAGTGACAGTAGGTGGGTCAGGAAAGGACAAACAAGCAAGTGTCTCTGCATTTTCACAGGAGAATGTTCAACTAGGCACCAATTGAGACAACTGCTGGCCAATAAATATACTCTTCACCATGAAACAAATACAGTCCTGCAAAATACAGAGCCAAGCACTTTCCAATAAGTTGATAGCAAACATTACTTTTCTGGCTTTTCATACACTTTAGTATATATGATTTTCACTGGGTTTCGTTTACTACTGAGATAACATTACTACTCTCAGAGAGAGAACAAATGCACTTGTCACAACCATTGTCCAATAAAACTATATGTATGCAGTCTGCTGGTACTAAAACCCACTGACTTTAATGACAACATCACAGCTGCCTAGATTACCCTTACAGATTAAGTACAAGTCAAAGACCGTCACATTCATCTCCTTCGTGTCAGACCGCCAGTCGGCTTTGAGATGCAAGTCACAAGTCAAAGAGACATAGCGTCTTACGATCTTTGCGGGACTAGAAACTGGCAACTCATGTGGAATGTCCTAGGACCCCAAAATCAAGAGCTGCAGTTTCCTACTCGTGAGTCGTGTTCTAGCCAAGTAGCTACCTGATAACATCCAACTTCAAAGGGTAATAAACTTGAGACTAATTGATGGCTTACTAAATTCTTGATCACATATTTAACAAAGAAAACTACAACATATGGAAGTTTAAAAGTGATCATAAAACAAAAACCAAATCCAATGAAATTGTCGGAGCATGTTATTTAAAGTAAACAAACTCACTGATCACAAGGCCCAATACCCCAGTCTTGTTTTGATGCATAAGAGAAACACCAAGCCTTCTGGTTCGTGACAGACCACAGTGTGGTATGGGATACCTTTAGCAACCACCTATCCCCGAGCCCGTCATTCCTGAATGAACCCACACCACTACAGCACATCCAACTCAGAGCAGAATATGTGCTTATTCAACATCCATAAACAGAAGCCCTCTAAAATCAATGCAAATGGTATATGGATAGGATTTCACTTAGAGCCCCTGAGGTTAAAGAGAACTGAAAGATAATTTAAAGTCAAGAAGGACCTCTATTGGAAGAGGCCATTTACAGTATGACCATATAAGTCACATTTCATGTATATTTGATGTTGACCAGACTTGCTTGAATCCACAGAGGGCTTCATCTTAAATTTTGCACCACCAGTGAGTTCCAAAGGAAAAGCTAGAGCAAAGTGCTTCTTTTTGGCTGTTTGGGCAAGATAGAGCTTATCTGTGTCAGTCATGTGTGCGTGTTCACGGTCCCGTTTCACCCAGTTTACCCATTTACCCTTTTGCTTCAAGCATTTCACTCGCTCTTAATACCTTTCTCGGTCAGCCCATTCTCTGTGTCGGAGTGGTTCATATTTGTTCTAGAATTGTAGCAGTTGAAAAGTTTTTAGGTTCATCCCTCGCAGTGATGATTGATGTGCTAGTAAGTGACCTTACAATTACAGCACAGGAGCCAACTGAGACAGAGAATGGTGACTGAGGTATCAGTCTCACTGACCCAGTTTTGGAATAATCCAAAGCTAACCGCTAATAAGAAACCATGCTAACAACTGCCCAAGTGAGGGGCTGTTTGAGTGAGTATGAGGACAGATGTGGCCATTTCAGTGTGAGGGAAAAAAGAGCAATGATACCAGCATTACACACACATTCAAAGATGAACACAATGATATGGAGTAGAGTACTGAATTAAAGTAATATCGAGAAAAGAAAATATGTAAGAAAAACAAAACATGAATAGTGTTTATTCTCCATTGAGGTGTATGCGGTCCCTTCGCAAAACATGACATCATCCCTGAAACAAGAACTGAGGGTTCAATGAGGATGGGAATTATTAATGATGATGGAAAATGAAAACTTCAATCTCAGGCTCTTGAGTCTCTGAAGAAAGCAGCTATCGCCATATTCCCTCTCTCCACGAAATATAGCCAAAACATTTGTCAAGTTAAGGATATATTGTTGTTTCATGGCATACAATAAGCCAAAGACATATAGTTTCAATCATTTCAACATGATTCACTTTTTTTGTCAGTCTTTATTTTAGCTTGACTCCCCATTCCCATCAACCACCCAACCCCCCAAATCCTCTGCCAATTTCTTTCTGCGCATGACAAAAAACAATGCAGTCAAGAAAAAAAAAAAAAAAAGAAAAAAAAAAGCTGTTCTGGCAGTCCATTAGTCTCTTTTTGCATTGTATTTGTTGACAGTGCAAAGACTAGATAATCAGCGGGTTGGTGTTTCCTCTGCATGATGGGGGCAGAGTGATGGCTTTGAACCTGGGTTGTATCAGTCCTGTTACAGTCCAAGGTTAGAGAATTTGGGGTCATTCGCTAGAGGGGGGAACAACAATCTGCCTGGCCTTGGGGCAGAAGAACTAAAAATATAGATAGAAACACCATTCAACTGATGTCTAAAAGGTAACACCGGGGAGATCCTCTTCTCATGTGAACCAGTCACATGAATCTTTGCAGGGTGGAGGTGTGACGGTCAGGTCTCCCTGTGAAAACGATAGAAAGTGAAGTGTCATTTATTTCCACTTTGCTATTAATCCACACAAAGGTAAACAAAACAATTGCATAATAAATGCTGCACAAACCAATGTAATTATTCTCTGAATGAGATGTAGTGCACATTTGTTTTAATGTGCATGAGCTGAGTCCTACATTTAATGATCACAACATTCAGCTGTAAGTAGAGAGCTGCCACTAGATGTCAACACAGCCTGCTCTAGCTCTGTGTCTTGGTGGGCTCATACCATGTCTCTATTATCAACGCTGTGATCCACTTGTCCTCAAAGGACCTGCTTAGGATGGATGAGTTGAGGGGCTAAGTGCCGCACTGCATATTGTGCTAGGTAGCTGTAGCGTGGTACGGGCTTTGTTTGGCGAAGCCTTTTTACAGGTTGCTGTCACTGAGACTGCAACATGAACATTATAAGGACAGAGTAAAAGAGAAAACTATTTTCTGTTCAAATTAAATAAATGCAGGACCAAGAAACATTTTGCTTCACATTGACAGAATATGCCTCAGTCTATGCCTGCTCAATGCCAATGTTCAGATTTATATGCCTAGATCTTTTTTTACTTACTCACTGCACCATTGTTTATGTGCAGCACTGCACCATCTGCATTTGTCTAGTTTGCCAGTGTTGCTGACAGTTTGCCTGTCTGTCCCTAAAGCTGTCTCAGTAGGCTTGTGTTTTGTTTCAATGTCAGTCTTTTGCCTCTCTCTCCAACTAAGGGGGTCTTACCGTTCTCACCTCCGTGCTGGTGGGTAGAGGGAGGGGGCTGCTGCTTGCTGACTGGCAACAATAGCTGATGAGGAGAGACCTATAGCAAGTTGGAAAATGTTTGGCTATCAGTGATATGTCCTATTTAAGTTTTGAATTTCTATCAGTGATTGGTCATATGCATCTGTAGCAATAGTCTGCATCTAAATAAGTTATGTTTTCATGGTTGAGGGCCATCTTTTATTTGAGTAACTGATCTACTCTGCAGGTATAGTCAAATATAACCAAGCTTTTGGTGCAATGAATCCAATTCCAAACAGCAGAGGTGTGGAAACTTAGAATGAGACTGACCTGTGGCATAAGACAAGTCATATTGCCCTGAGAGCAGGGGGTATCCCAGGTGGTGGTGAGAGGGCATGATGCGCTGGGAGGGTGAGGAGCGCGGCCGGTCCACGTCTCTCTCCCTTTCCCTCTCACGCTCCCTTTCCCGATCTCTGTCTCCACCAGATCCTCTCTCCTGCTCTCTCTCCCTGTCATGGGAAGGCTTGTCACCCACTGTGGGGGATTTGCTCTTGTATTGACTGGCGTGCTGATGCAGGATATCCAGGGCTTTGGAGTCTGATACCGATTTGGTGACAGTGGGGCTGGCGCGAGATTTGTCACTGCCCTCCTCACCTCCAGCTATTTTACCACCATATGGAGAAAATGGGTAGCCTGCAGGTAGGTAAGAACCTAGGAGTGATGAGAATTGGTTGTTCAAATTCAGGTAGTATGTAATGCAAATGTTAGAGCTACAGTTATACCTATTCAGTTATGGCTTGGAAATGTGTCAAATGTATTCAATGTCATACCTGGGTAGTTCTGCATCATGACTGAGGGCATCCCCCTGTATCCAGGGTGGCTGGGGTCATAACCTTGTCCATAGGGGTAGCCATGCATGTAGGGCATGTAGCCCTGGTGCTGTGCTAGTGGTGATGAGAACTGCATGTGGGCATGAGAACGTGGGTCTTTGTTCATAGCCCGATGGTCCTCAGAAGAGATCCTAGGATCAGTACCCTCTTTGCCCTCCTCTTTGGGACCACCACTACTGTCCTTGGGCCGGGGTCTATCATCCTTTATTTTCCGATCACGCTCCCGTTCTCTGTCCCTTTCATCTTTCCATCGAGGCTGTTGTTGCTGGTGTTCATCTTCTGACTGGGGCTTCTGACTTTCAGGGTACTGTTAAAGGAGAAAAAGAATGTAATGTAGTCTAATGTAATGTAAAAACATTAGCATGGGGCCTATTGTCATACGTGACATTGCCATATAATGAACCACTTGATTCTACATATAATCAACATACCAACAATCTCCCAATGGTTGTAGCATGATATTTACCTGTCTGTACCACATAGCCTGCTCCATCCCTGCCTGTCCTCTGGACTCAAGCCCTTGCTTCGAGTCCTCCTTTCCATGGTGACCCCCTTCAGTCAGCTTCATCTTCAGCCCCTCAGCTTGCTGGGACTTTGGGTCCTCTCCCTTCATGCTTCCCATTGATTTGGAAGAGGGCTCAGAGGGAGAATCCCTGGATTTGCTGGGAGGCTGTGGTGTCTTGCCAAGCTCTGACTGGCTTGGGGCTTTGGAGAGGCTGGGAGGCATGGGGCCCTTTTGTTTCCAATCCTCCTTCATGGAGGCTTCTCGTTCTTTTATGGCTATATCAGACTTCTTCTCAGCGGCGCGATGCTGTTCGGCCATCTGTCGCTGCCGCTCCTCGCACTGTTGCCGGTAGGCTGGGTTGGTGTTCATCAAGTGGTTATGGTAGGCCTGATCGGGATGATATGCGTATGGGGGAACGTAGGCATACTGGTTGTAGTAGAGAGGTTGCATGTACATGTTGGAACGCTGTTGGATGACTGAGGGTTGCTGTTGCTGCTGTTGCTGCTGCTGCTGCTGCTGCTGCTGGCCAGAGGCACTGATGTCAGCTTTGCGGTCCTCAAGAACCTCAACCTTGACTTTTTCCTCAACTTGGTCCTGATCATCCTCCCTTTTGATCTTAACCTGACCTTCAGCCAATGGGGTGCCTGGGTTGGGCCCACTGGGACTGGGGTTTACATAACTGGGTGAGTAATAAGTCTCATAGCCGGTATAGTACGGGGAATCTTTGTTGGGTGTCTGGCTTGGGAAGAGGGCTTTTTTGACACTTTCCCTGATGGCCTGGTCTTCTGTCCTGACTTTGACACCCTCTAGTTTCCCTTCACCATCTTCACCAGCATCTGAGATATCTGAATAGGCTGGACTGTTGGTTTTAACCGAGGAGTTGTCAGCACCATTCTGGGTCACTACGTGGAGCGGCGTGAGAGGCTGTGCCATCCCACTGCCATCTATCCGACTGGCTACACCAATGGATGGACTAGGGGCATTATCAGAGAAGCTGTAGATCTTGTCCGCTTCAGCCTTGATACTTGCCAAGCGACTCTGGTGGGGGTCTGATGAACCGTTGAGGAGCCCTTCCCCCTTATTTCCCTGGTCAGAAGATTCAGAGTATGGAAGCTTTCCTTCCTCCAGTTTCCCTCCCTTTCCTGGAGGCTTGGGGCTGTCAGCCTCCTTCCCACCTTCTTTCTTCTTCTTGTCTTTCTTCTTCTTGTCTTTGGAGCTGCTGGAAGCAGGGTCTCCGATGGCAGGTGGTTTGGGCTGTGTGCCTTTCATTTGGGGGCTTTTGGGGATTCCTTGCATCATTGGAGTCATCCCTGGGGAGGTGTTTGGGTTTCCTGGAGGAAAAGAGTAGATCTGCTGGGATGCCGTGGAGCCAGGACCAATGGGTCGCGGTGACTTCATGTTCTTCTGTGCCATTTTATCGGCCTTTGTACCACCGCTAGCCTTTTTGGACTTGTCTGAACCTCTCTTATCATCTATGCCATCATTACTAGCCTCATCAGTGAGGCAGGGCCCATCTTCGCACCCGTCCATCGGTGTGCCACCCGTTTCTGGATCCGTATCAGCAATTTTCTTTTTACTCTGCTTTGAGCCAAATTTTCCAGGGGACGGGGAAGGACTTTGAGCATCAAAGCCTCTGCCTTTTGGGGTGACTGAACGTGCTGGAGACAAGCATCCTTTCTGAGAGATAGATGCTCCATTGCAGTTCCCTGGTTCAGGGTGGAGAGTTGAGTCTTCTCCGTATTCGCTGTCCCCATCTAGGTCCAACTTTATGTCGTCATCATTGTGGGCACGGGCTTGGTGGTACTTGAGACCATTGATGTGCTTGTACTTCTTGTTGCAGTTGGGGTGCGGGCAGTCGATAAGAACTGGTGAGGGGCAGCTGCGGTCGAGGGGAGGTGGAAGAGGCTCAGTCTTGATAGAAGGGATCGGGAGACCTGTTGGCCCTACCCCTCCACTGTTGGAATTAGTCCGCATGCGCTTGTTGCCTTTGGTGTCCTCCGAGCTGGAATTGGGTTCCATGTCTGAGGCTGGTTTGGTTTTGCGTTTTCCAGCTGATGAGGGACTGGCCTTGATGTCCTCTGTGTTGCTGTTGGGTGGTGTGCGGCGCTCTGATGGCGTTTGACTGCCCCTCCGCCCCTTGCTATTGGAGGCAGCACGCGTCTTGTTGTTGGTGGTGCCTTTGTTGTCTGACGAGTTGCTGTTCTCATTGATAGGTGTGTTGCTGTTGGGTCTCATTCTCTTGCCTCGACCTCGGCCATTCCTCATCTCCAGGTCACTTGTAGGGGATTCACAGAACCTAGATGAGCAAGGAAAATCATGTCAATGTCAACATTTTGACATTGTGGTAATTGTTGAACATTGTGGGAAAATAATCTGAAAATGAGGTGACAATAGATAAAGTTATATATTTCTCTGAATAATTTGTTGGGCAATAATTAAATGGAACAAACACATTGATGCAGTGTAATTGTTAAGACTTTTTTTTTCACACCACACTGCAGCTGAGGAAGCAAAGCACATTGACAATTTAATAGCATTTGCAACATGGTTTTTCTCGCTGGATAACAGTTAGACTACAATTTTAATATAAATGTGTATAAAATACAATTCCTGATTCAGTGGTGAGTAAGCAGGCGTCAATCAAGAGTCCAGTAGTACAGTGCTCTACGTGCCCCCGAGGAATTCAGTGAGTGAGAGACTTTGAAGAGATGGATAATGACAGGCACTTTTACAACTGAATGAATACAGAATTTGTAAAGAAAACAAACGTCAAGAAACCAATTTATTTTTACTCTAAGCAGACAGGTAATGGCAAGAATGAAGAAAATGTGGGGGTTGGTGCCCCCGCATGACAAAGTGATGAAGTTGAACATGTGTTAATTTATGTAATGTTAACATCAAGCTCTGATGCCAAAATTTAAAAATATAAACAAGGAGTGATGCTGTGGTTCAAACCCAGGGATGTGGGAGACTTAAATTGAAGACTGACGGGACAAAACCTTTATGGAAATGTTCAGAGATTAGCTTTTTACACACATAGTAGTAATAGCAATAGAACATCCTTCCAGGGACATTGTGATAGTTATGTCTCATGTGCATCCATTTTTGTATTAACAATGTTGTGAGTAGTGAATAATAATTTGGCCTCACCTTGATGGTTTTGTGTGAATATTTCAAAACAGAAGCCTGTATATGTTTCATAGTGATTGTGCAAACCCAAATTGAGTTATAAGCCATTATGGGGTAGGCCACAAACATATGCACCACTCAGAACCAAACTTCAAATCCTGACCAATACTCAGCCCTTCAGCATGTGTGCCAAATTTCATGACATTTGATTACCTCAGTAAAAGGATAAAAACAACTCAAGATATGTACCAAATCTTGTGATGGTTGCACAAATAGATGGTTAATTCTGTGCTTAGCCATGCCCTTTCTCAGGTTCACTGGCATTATTGGGCCAGTTTATAGGCAGTTTTTGTACATAATCATAGGGCATCTGACACACACCATTATCAACTGCATCACTGTGCCAAATAGCATGTCACTATTATGTACCATTTTACAAGAAATTAAGCCTATTTCACATAATAGTGCATAATTATGATAAATCTGTAATACTACAGGGTTTCAGCCCAGTGATACTGAAATATATGCAGTATTAATTATTCCGTCTCAGACCTCTCATAAAATACTCCCAAAGATGACACTGATATTTTGTGCACTGTAAGGTATATTGATTAGTAATTTCCATTATCTTCTTAGAAATTAACAGTAGGCATTTTGAACAAAGCAGATAAACAGAAACCCATCGATTTCCAGCTAAATAATGACAAGTCAACATCATTCAAAAAAGACATAGCTGTGAACATTCTACTTGTATTGCAATCATAACATACAGTAATTCAAATCCTTGAAAATATCAGTTGAGCCTCATGTCTCTATAATGGTAATGTAATTATCTTCTTGCACAGTAGTGAAGGTTAGCAATCTGTGACAGAGAGAGACACCGGGCTGAGATGAGTCACAGCTTCCCCTGCAAGTCTCTCCAAACAATTTCAGCCCCAGCAGGGGATGTGAATACATCCGTAGTCTGACAGTGGTAGAGGAATTCAGACTCATTACTCATTGCAAGCCTGAGTTTCTATTCAGTCCGTTGAAAGCTTTTTGAATTATTCATAGTGTGTCCCTAATGTAGTCGTGCTGCAAACTGTAAGACTATCTTGGTGCAAATACAGCCCAACAAACCTCTTTTACTGAGCCCAAGCAATACCATTATTGCTAGTGTGATATAACCACTTCCTTGTTTTCCCCTTTAACTGTGCTTTAATCTTGATTATCTTTTGAATTACATTTAATAGCATGTTTTAAATCTAAAGATTTACATTTACACTTAGATACAGGACAGATATTCTCACTCAAATCATACTGTTTGGTCTATGGAACTTATTTTACACAATATACATATTTAGCATAAAAAGGCAAAAATCCACAAATTACAACATCTTAAGCTACCACCCACATAACACTAAGAAAGCCTTTTGTGATAGAGAATGGTATACAGTGTTGAAGAAAAGCTATTAGTCCAATAATTGGATTCTGCAATCTGGCTTGTTAGAGCAGCTTTCTATTTCTACCACCACCTCCTGGGACATCAGCCGTTTGGCAATGAGCACTGAGTCCTGTTTCCCCAGGCTTGAGATAAAGACAAGTATGAGATTGGCAAGTCCTGCTGCACATAGGCAAGTAGGTTCTGAAGGCAATATCCTTGAACTGATGCTAATACAGATTCATATCAGCGTATGAAAAGGTTAGAGAGCAAGTGCGGCAAGGTTAGAGACAAAGCTTTTATGATTGATGGCAATCATGGAGCAATACTCCTTTTTTACCTTGACATTTACAACTACTGTGTACGACAGTAAATGCTTTATAAGGTGCAGAAGCCATTCTATGCAGGTAGACTTATTTTTCAAACCAGCAGACAAGTGATGTACCATCAAATTAAACAATTATGTTTGTTCAGTACTGCAGGGTATACATATGATGCATATTTAAATGTTGCCATGCTCCCTGGTTTCCACAGGAGGAATAGATATGGAACAGGGAAATTATCTTTACCTGGGGGGAGCCCAATCATGCCGTGTACAGTCCAACAGGGTGCCCACGTATGTCTTGTTTCTCCAAGTAACATTAACCACCAGCATGCCTGTGAGAAAAGAAGACATTCATTATTCATTAACTATGACAATTGTGGTGCAAATTAGGGAAAGAAAACACTGTGCATTTATCCCTTACAACAAAGAACGTTTAGCAGAGTGATATTTCTATGTAACTAACTGTCTGCTCTAACAATGTTCTATTCAAATGGCTATTACATCAATGCACTGAGCTTTGCTTACGGCTGTCATATTCAAGACGAGTCTGATTAAGATATTTTTTCATCTTCTGTGTACAGAAAACCTGTAGAGGTAAAATTGACTGGCATCTTCTACATGACCATAACTCTCCCTGTAGGAGAATTATTTGTAGGGAAATACTTTTTGTCATGCTCTGACTTAACTGCTGAGAGATGCACTCCCATGGAGAAATTATGGCACTACTATGGGGAAACATGCATAAAACTGAGCTTCTTTGAAATAACAAGTAACCACCTCCTGGGCCTAACCAGTTTAAGATTAATGGTTCAACTTGACATTCTGTAATTGAGTGCACAAGCAAGGAGTGGTTAAAAGATTTTGCGCAAAGCATCAATAGGAAGTGCCTGAAGCTGACACAGGAATGATCATCACTTCACTGGTATTGCCGCAATGTGTCTGACTTAGAAGCTTCTGTGTCACCATTTGGCTAGTGTGGATTTGGTAGCAATCAGCATGAGCTAGACTATTGAGGCACAACCTGTGCAGAGTGTAATGCATGCAATGCACCTCGTATTTCAAATCCAAGATTAGTTACAAGCAGTGTCCGAAATAAACTTTTGTAACCTGCCAAGGGGCTGGTTAGCTAGAAAAACAACTGTCAAGTATGATTTTTTTTATTATTATTACAAAATAATTAACATATATTTTGTCATAGAGATATGTTGTCCTAACCCGTGCTATTTTGTGTATAAAATTAAGTACTGTGTGTTAATGTTAAACTTGCTTGCTCACCAATACAATGGATCAAGTTAAGTAATTCATCAGTTAAGTGCAACAGAACTCAATATAACTGAGGCATTCAAATGTTATCCAGCCAGTGAAGCAGATGACCCTTACTGATTTATCTGCCAAAGACAAATTTTACTGGCATTTGGTGCTTGGCAGGTGTTAATTTCTGACCCTTGTTACAAGAGATCATACAACACACACGTATCCATTTTCCCAGATAAAACAGATACTGTTCATCTGATAGCAGCTTGCAAGACATATCAAAATGTCACAGTCAAGTACACAGCTTTGTACAAGTTAAAAAAATTCCAAACCAAAAAACTGCACTTCCAACTGATACATAACTGCTGTCAATACGATCCATGCCAATGCAAAAATACAGCAAAGAATGACTGCTGATGAAGACCATTTGTAATTAAAAGCCCGGTAGAGGCAGATGAACGATTACATTTGCCAGCAAATTTAAAAATAAATCAACAACAAAACAGCTTCAGAGGATTAGGAGCAATCACTGT
>CABFOQ010001283.1:0-10343 GCA_900660455.1 Gephyroberyx darwinii | reverse complement strand
CGCTGGAAGGATAAATTACGGTGGCACCTTGGCTCGTCCCCGCTCTCGCTTGCTCCCCACAGGACGCACAGACAGACAGACAGAGGCGCCTTCACAAACGGTACTTTTCGCAAATCTTCTCAACTCGGACTTTGACGATGGCAAAGTTTTGCCAGGGAACAAGTTTCAAGCGTGTGTTTTTTTGGTCCGGTTTTACGCACGGCTCCCTGCGGCGCGTGGGAGTCTACCTGTCTGCAATTAATTTCCAAATCCTCTAAAATTGATTCACGCGCCAGTGACGTGGTCGTTCATTCAGCCCTCGTCTTGTAATGCTTCTAATCTGGGTTGACGTTTGGCTAACTAAGTTACATAACTGGCAAACTTCTCTGCACAATGTTTCCACTTGCTTTAACTAACTGAAGTATTTATGTTATTTCCACGCCATTTGTTTCATGGGTTCTGTGCCCAGTGGGTTCATTAGGCTGTTATTTGTCTTCTGCATTGCTTGGTGTAGCATTGCAGATGTGTCCTGTGAGTTATGACGGTATTGGGGTGCGAAATCATCAGGATTAAATGTCCCTTCATTCTCTCCCCTCTAGTGAGGACTAGACCACATCAGCCAAAATGGTGAAGATTGGAATCAACGGGTGAGTTGCTGCTTTTTGGTGTTAATCGCTTTATAAATCTGTCATCTCACACAAGTTGGAGGTTCAAGACTAAAACTGGTGGGATTCAGACACACTGAAATTAATAGGACTGTGAAGCCACATGAGTCATTGTAGTTTCTCCAAAGTCTCCAGTGAGGGGAAGTTGGCTCCTCTTCATCTGAACCCTCCCCTGCTAGAATCTGAATCCGGATGTCCCAGGTCTTGGTTAATGTATCTACGTTTTTGCAAAGTATCTAACCCTAATCATGTTTTCAAATCATTCATTGCATTTGTCAGGGAGCAAGCAGTAAGGAAACGAGGAAACAGTTATAACTGATATATAGTTATACAGTTATATAATTTATAACAGAGTTATAAATGAAAATCTGGGTTTTTATTTACCCCAAAAATACAAAAACATTATAAACCACAAATTTAATAACTAGGCCTGTAAACGAGATCGACAAAATATAACTATACGCAATATAACTAACTAACTAACTAAACAAGGTGTTAACTGAGCAAACTGACCTAACACAATGACCCATAAGGGAACATATATAGTGACTTGGCCAAACCAAATAACACAAATAACAACCATGGTAACATGTGTGGTTGTGGCCATCACAGCATTAATGAAACCCCTGGAGGAGCGTTGGGCCTTACTAATAGCCTTTTGCCACCTGGCCTAACCACTTTTCCCAGGGAAACCCTTTGATTGGCTGCTAACTGAGCCTGTATCCAGATGGCAGCTGAGCAGACCTACTGGGGCAAGGTCCAAAATCCTCAAATTCCTCCGCTGGTTCCAAGTGAGGCAACGTAACACGGTAGCCTTCTGCCTTGCGTAAATCCCAAGGGTCCAGTGAGGGGTGAGCAGGACGGAGGTGCCTGACGGGGCAGGGAGGCCATGGCAGAGAGACCGGTTCTCAGCTTTCCTGCCTTGGCTGTGCTGACGTTTTGTTTTGTAATGATGCAACAGGAGAAAACGTTTCCGTTACCCTGGAGTGATTATCTAAGAGAGGGCAAGGGAATGAGGAGCCAAGGAGATAAATGGATGGGATTTTTAAAAATTTTACTTCAAGATAAGAGCGTGTTCGAGTGAGTAGAAGGGGGATGTGACTCCCCCCTAAGTCGTAAATGCTGTTTGAGGGACCGGCCCATCCATTCTCTATGTATTTCTAGTCTAGTGGTGTTGTGTCATGGGTGGCGTCTCCTCCCTCCACACCCTTCAAACCCCTCATCCCTCTTTCCGTCTGTATCGCTCTTCTCCTCAACTGTCACTTTCCCTTTTAATCTCCCCTCGTCTATTTTTAACCCTCTAACCGTTCCGCGGGAGTTCAGAGATCATCCGACCGGCGGTTTAGGGAAGCTGCTCAGGCCGAAACGTTTTCTCCTCCGCGGAACAGCTGCTACCGAGCTCGATGTGGCCCAGTACCAACACTAACATCACGCCGCCTCAGAAACCAGATGGGCTTGTGGATATGCAGGCGCCGAGGCCTGCTGCTTGGTGGCGTCCCAAAACGAACCCGGGGAAACTGTCCAGGGCTTTTGTTTTGGACACATCGAAACGAAAAAAGCAGCAACTTCAATTTTGCTCAATAATGAGATTTCATAATTGTCAGTGAGCTTTAATAAAGAATAACGGATTTGACAAACTCATTGCATTTGGCCCTGCAGGTAAAAAAACAAACCTAACTGTGGTCATTTTTCTCAGCCTTTCGCTTTTTATAGGACAGCGGTGTAATGGGGATATTAGTTCTCTTGCTCTTCTGGTGTTCTGGTTAAATCCCTGAAGACCCAATAATGTTCATTTCCTGCGTATTTGCCCTTTTTACAAGACAGAATATCAGTTTAATCTCAAAAGTGTTTCTTCTAATGGGTTTGTGATTGTTCACACGCATGCAGACCTTCCTGTGGCTGTGTGTAATTCTATGGGTAGAGCAAGGCACAAACACTGCCAGGGTTGAGGGTTCAATTCCCTGTGTAGCTGGAAGGGTAGGGCAAGGCACTTAACGCTCTCAGGGTTAGGGGTTTGTCTTCCTCGGGGGGCACCCGTGTTAAAAATGTGTGCTGAAATGATACTGTAAGGCGCTATGAAAGAGAACCTCCACCACACAAAAACCTAAACGCACAAATATCGAGGGTTGGTTTTTGGGAGTCATTACCCTTATGGTAGAAGTAACTTTCAACCTTGTTACCAAACACCCGTGTTTCCACTTCCTGTTGCCCCATGACCCCATCAGCTGTACATTTATTCTTTAGATAGGGGGGGGCTCTTATTTTGGGGTGACGGGACCATTTAAAACTTTACCATCACATCGTGGTGAACATGACTGTAGCCTGACTCCCGTGTGCTGCAGACACAGGTTACATAACAGGACTGTAGTCTGTTGGGAACATCTGATTCAAGGACAGTTGTGAGTGTAAAATATAAATTGTGTAGTTACAGTTACAATGCGCCACAATGACGTCTTCGTCTCAAAGTGTAAATCAGACTTGACTCCAGTGATGGTTGCATGTGACTCTGATTGTCTTGGTCAGGTGGATGAATCCCTGGACGGTCTAAACAAAAGTTGTGGAAGTTGCCCTGAGCAAGGCACTGAACCCGCTACCTCCATAACTTCTCCCTTAGGAAAATTGGAACCTGCTCCTAATAAGACCTTGGTCAAACTACTTTGTGTCTCAGGTGCCAAATGTTTTTTCCACATAGGACAACTCAAGGAGCGCTAGGAAGTTCAGTCCGTTTACTTTTCTGTGATTGACAACTCACCTGACAAGATGTGACTCGTCCTGGGGAGGTGAACCCTGCCCATCTTGTTCTCTGTGAGGTTAAGTCCAAGGCTGAGCATTATTTGCACATACAGCTTGGCCCAGGTCAGTTCTTACTCAACCTGCCTGGTTAAATAAGGGTTTTTCAAGAAGACAATAAGGGTGTCTGCTGGCCACTTGCATTGTGATGCACTGTGTGACTGCAGCATCACCTGGTCTGATAAGGTTCTATTATATGGACGGACACAGGAACATGGATTTCTCCAGCTGAACGTGACTTAGTTGGGTTCAAACTATGCACTTATCTTGGCTTTGCGTGGAAAAGATCTTTTTATTCTATTTATTTGTACCTGATAAATGATGAAAAGAGTAAAGATTCTGGCCTGTGCAGGTGAGATGAAGAGAACCCAAAGTGGCTTATGTGCCTTAAATAATCTTTCATCAAAAGTCAAAAGAAACAGAATTTAAATGAATCTTCTCATTGGAAATCTAATTAATGGTCAGATTGAGGATGAATTTACAACTCTGGAACTCGAAGGCTACCGCTGTCTCTTCCTTTACCCCGGCCTCACAGCAACATCTGCCTACACCCAACTTATGAAGAGTGCCCTTTATTCCACAGAGGTCTAAGTGAATCAGGGATGTGATGTTTCAGCGGCCTTTGACACAAAACTACCATTTCATTAGCAAAAGGACATTTCCATTTCCCTGTGATTTGTGTTCTTGATCATATCCATATAACCTTACGGCTGAATCTACTTCTGTGAGGTCATGCCACCCTCTCCCATATCCTCCTCCTCTTCTCATACTTGGACTTTTATCTTAAATGTTAAAATCTCCACTACAGCTCCCTTAGCTTTTATTTGTTGCCTCTCTGTTCATAGCACTTCTCTTGCAGGGTCACATGGCTATTGTCAGGCCACTGCGGCGCTGACCTTTCACTCTGGCTAAGATTGTGAGTGAAAATGCCCAGAATGTGAAGGGAAAGTCCATCCCACTTCTGAACATGCCCATAAGCCTGTCCTGCGTTGGCACCCCTCTACATCCAGGCCTCTTTCTGTTTGACCTGCTGTGACTGCAGCCATATTAGGCGTAAACAGGCTTTCGGCTGCCTGTGCCAACTATTGTTATCTTCTGTCAAGGTTGACAGGCCTTGCATGGCCTGTGTCCTCTAGGGAGACTCATGTTAGTTGGGTTTCAGTGCCACCTGCTGGTTAGAGTGGGGTACTACAATGTGAGTTGGCAACAGGGTGGCAGTGGTTTGCAGGAAGATTGAACAGGTCTGCTGTATTAAGCTGGCCTAGTCTTATCTAGTCACTGCAGTGTGAGGTAGGCATAGTAAAATTGTGTTGTCAATCCTGGAGTACTACCACCCTGCTGGCTTTCATTCTAGCCATATAATCAGGGACTGGTTTACACCTGGGGTGCCAGGTGCAATGAACTATCTGGTAGGATGGCAAACCAACGGGGTGGCAGGAGACCAGGACCAGTAATGAGAACCACTGGTGTAGAGGATAAATGTTGTTAGATCAGCGGTTTTAAAAGTGGATTAATCTAAGGGAATCCTGTTACACCCCAGAAGGTAGTTGTGTTCACATCCAACCACGGCTCCATAGTTGCTGCTGAACAGAAGATGAAATGCAAAATAAATGGTGATTGAACTAATTCTCTCGCTCTCTACTTCAGATTCGGACGTATCGGCCGTTTGGTGACCCGTGCTGCCGCCAAGGGTGGCAAGGTCGAGGTTGTGGCCATCAACGACCCCTTCATCGACCTGGACTACATGGTGAGAGGGCCTTTTTCTGGTGGATTCTATAACATGAATACCTCCACTTTCAGTTCACCATCTTGCCTCCATATGCTCCCTGTAGGTCTACATGTTCAAGTATGACTCCACCCACGGTGTGTGGAAGAACAGCGAGGTGAAGGCTGAGGGAGGCAAGCTGGTCATTGGCAACATGCGCATCACGGTCTTCCACGAGTATGTCGGTTATTTTTACAGATGCAACTACAAGGACACCAGCAGCAGCTGCCTGCTGTGTCTCTATTTTTAGCAACTTGACGCTGTTGTTTTCAGTCCAGGCTTTTAGTAACAATACAGTCGGTGTCAGGGGCAATGAGAGCTTTCAATGTGAATCCTAGAGAAGTCATTTGCCGGTTTGTCTCAGGTGGTGATATTAGTTGGCCTGCTCTCTAACTTCATATCTGTTCTGTTGTACAGGAGGGACCCCAGCAACATCAAGTGGGGCGATGCTGGCGTTGACTACGTGGTTGAGTCTACTGGTGTGTTCACCACCATTGAGAAGGCCTCTGTGAGTATGGCAACCATGCCCGAGCTACCACAGATTTCAGAGTAATGCGATGTTGCGATGCGAACAGGTAGTTTCAGACAGTATCTGACTGAGCAAAGATTCATCCGAATAGTCCCAGCGGAGGAAAGCTGCTTTGGCTTCAATGTGTCTAAGAGGTGCTCATTGGAAGCTGGTCTTCATCCTAGGAAGAACCAACCCAAGCCTGTATTTAGTGGCTAATGCAATCCAGGTTTAAAGCTGCACCGACATGACACATGCTGACCTTCCTCGGTTAATAACCCTTTATTAACCCTGAACAGTTTGCACCCTGAGTAAGGACAAATTAGTTTTTGTGCAGTTTTTAATGCCATGCATTAGCCACTAAAATGAAGGCCTTTTCTGAGAACACCTTGGATTTGTTTTACTTCATTGCGCTGCATTCAAACTGTGTTGATAATCCCAATAAACCATGACTAGCCAGAACTTGTTGCTATGACAACACTTGATGACAGTTTCACACAGGTTGGCAAGCCATAACACCTTGGAAGACATCCTGATTTCTGCTTTTAGTATGGATACTTTTATTAAGTACAATCTAAACTGATCTTTGCCCTCATTTCACCCCTAGGCTCACCTGAAGGGCGGCGCCAAGAGGGTGGTCATCTCTGCCCCCAGCGCTGACGCCCCCATGTTCGTCATGGGCGTCAACCACAACAAGTACAACAACTCCATGAAGGTTGTCAGGTAAGAGTCTCCTAAGCAGCATAACCCATAATCAGAAGCCATATGTCTGTTAGTTGACTACATGGCTGCAGTGACTTTTGGTCCTTGTGGCCCATTTATCAGTGCAATGTGAACCCTGCAAGACAGACGTCGATCTAGGTGATCTGCACTGTTGACAAGATAATTTTTGTTGGACATTCATTTCTTGGGTATAATGTCTCAAGAAACCCAGACAATCTGGGTTGAGTAATATTTAGACACCTGTAAGTAAAAGTATAATATATGTCTTTATTTATTGTGGAATTCGTTTGACAGCTTTTTTCCATATCATGTCTCCATAGCAACGCTTCCTGCACAACCAACTGCTTGGCTCCCCTCGCCAAGGTCATCCACGACAACTTCGGTATCGTTGAGGCTCTCATGGTAAGGAATCGCCATGCAGTCCTTCATGAATTACTACGACACACTGCTGTAATGTTGCTGCTTCTAGCCAACATAACGTCTCATACTGGTATCTGCTATTGAAGGGCATTTAGAAGGGGGCTAGATGATTGTTTGACAGGTGGATGGACACACATTCAGAACAATTTCACAATTTCCAGAATATTTCTAGTGCCAAAGTATCTTTTTAAAAGGGAATGAATGAATGGTTTCAGAACAAAATACAAGCCTTTAGGTGGTTGGTGCTGAGATGACGGTCCCTTGTGTTGTTCAAGTATTGATCTGTCTTCCTAATGGGGCCGTCCGTCTCCTCCCCCGTCCAGAGCACAGTCCACTCTGTGACCGCCACACAGAAGACTGTTGACGGTCCCACCGGTAAAATGTGGAGAGATGGACGTGGCGCCGCCCAGAACATCATCCCTGCTTCCACCGGAGCCGCCAAGGCTGTGACCAAGGTCATCCCCGAGCTGAACGGGTACGCTACGGTTTTAAAACATGAACATACAACACTTAAAAGTTAAAGGTGATGTGGGATGATCCAGCACCAGTAGCTTCATACATTGTTCAAAGTTACCAGGAGGGTTGGAGGTGACTCCTGATCCAGAGGCCCTGGATTCACGTTGGTTCTGACCTGACTGTCTTGTGTTGACAGCAAGCTGACCGGTATGGCTTTCCGTGTCCCCACCCCCAATGTGTCTGTTGTTGACCTGACCGTCCGCCTGGTGAAGCCTGTAAGTATCTGACCAATAAGCCTTTATATCATGTACAGCATTTACTATTAATGGTAGGACCGTTTAACCAGAGGGCTCCTTGGAGAACATTTCAATTTCCTGTGATTCTTTTGATAAATTCGATAATTTCCTTGTGCTTCATAATAGGCCTTTAAAATAAAGCTCAAGTGTTTAGACATTACCGTATCTATGTTGATAATTGAATTCAATCCTCCTCCTCCAGGCCAAGTACGATGACATCAAGAAGGCCATCAAGGCCGCCTCTGAGGGACCCATGAAGGGAATTCTGGGATACACAGAGCACCAGGTAACACACGTCCACATAAGCCTACTGAACGGACTTGCTGGAGTATTAAGAGGGTTGAGTCGGTCATCTTGTCTCTGCCACCACATATGCACACGTGGGTTTTTGATCAAGCTGCAGTGTGTAAATTGAACCCCTAGGTGGTATCACATCCCTGAATAATGTGGCTTGAAACCTGGATTTTTGAAAATGCAATAACTGTAAATTTAACCACTCAACAAAACAAAATGTACCTGTGTTCATAAAACATCTTCTGTGTAGAGGAAAGTTTGAATTCCTACAACATGGGACCTTTAAAATCCTCTGCAGAACTCTGTTGTCAGACTGACAACTGATTTACGGTGCATGTCTCCTCCTCAGGTCGTGTCCACAGACTTCAACAGCGACAGCCGCTCCTCCATCTTCGACGCTGGCGCAGGCATCGCCCTCAACGAGCACTTCGTCAAGCTGGTTTCATGGTGCGTAAATGATCTACCACCCCGAGACTTGATGTTGGAAAACTATGACTCCTATTTAGAAACTTCAGCTGAGCCCTTTTCTATGTCGTGACTCATCACAAGTAAGACAGCAGTTTGTGTGCAGGAGTTCCCAACCTTTTATGAGCTGGTGACCTGATTTTGAAAGCCAGAAGAATCCTGTATTCCACCATAGCTAAAATAAGCAGATGGAAAGTGTGTCTAGACACTCTGTGGGTCCTGTTGAAACTCTGTGGTTTCTGTCGGATACAAAATTGACTTGAAAGTATTTATAATTGGGGGTTTGTAGCGACCCCGTGTTCATATCGGGGTTTGGAGTCCAGACCCAAAAGCACAGAAACCCATTGCACCTTTAAACCTCAGCATATCAGGATTTAGTTTTTTTATTGATCTGTGGACCCAACTCCCTTCCCTCCTGCGTTGATGTTCCCGGTCTCATCTCTGAGTATCTCGTCTAAAGCAGGTTATCTTGGTCTCGTTCCTCGACCTCTACTCACGCCCTCCTTTCCTCTCCAGGTACGACAACGAGTTCGGCTACAGCAACCGTGTGTGCGACCTGGTCCAGCACATGTTCACCAAGGAGTAAAGTCGGCTAAGCCTCTCGCCGCGTCTTCCCATGATGCATCATTCCTTCCCATGATTGCTTCACCTGTAACTGGATGCCATGCCATCCGCCTGGGAGCAAACCCTCCTGTACCACAACCACCTAGCTAAAAACCCTTTTGATATGATCATGTCACCTCAGTCCTGTTGCAGTAGCGATAATGGGTATTTTTATTGCCTACATGTTGCATCACTGTACTGAATGGTCTTGTTGCACGCCACATGATAATAAAGTCCTCCGTCTGTGGAAACGTGTGCAGTTTTCTCTTCTTCTGAGTAGTCAGAGTGTAGTATACTGTCCAGTGGTTCCCCTGTATGTATTCTACCGTGGTAAGATCATTGGCCACTGTTCTAACAATATTGTATTTTATTTTTATTTTTAACTACATTGTCTTTTCAAGTAAAGAGGCATTTATTTTTCACACATCAGTAAAGTCGACTTAATCTTAAATGCATTCTGAGTTATATTTCCCAACAGTCATTTTTGGAGTAAATACTGGATTTGAGTGGAAATATCTTGAAGTTATCTGAAGAAGAATCAGTTGAAGTCACATTTTACTGAAGCCCAGTGGAAAAGGCAAGGAAGCTGATAGTGTGCTGGGGAAAAGTGCAGTAGTTAGCCAGCCTGCAGACCATCCAAAATCATGAATGAATGTGGGGGGAAAAATCTGACGTTTATATTTTCTTTATATTTTAACCAGAGTTCCTTCTCAACCTTTAAGACTCTTTCATCATAACTTCCATCAGTTAGAAATGAATCACTATGATGAGTTTATGAATTTACACCACAACAGTAAACGTCATCTCTTCATATAAAGAGGTGGTTAATCTGAGTGTTGGTGGGTTTACCCTCCACCGTATCCCTGCCTGTCTCTAAAAACATATTCACTGATTCCACCAAACTATATATATATATATATAGTTTGGTGGAATCAGTGAATATGTTTAGTTTAGTTTTGAATCCACATCACACCGGTTCGGGGAGCAAGACCACCAAGACGTTTCAACATTAATAAAAGAATCTGGAGGATACAGGCAGCCGGTGAGAACCGGTGTGATGTGGTTTCTGATCTGGGAACGTGTCAGTATTCTGGCAGCAGTATTTTGAACTTGTTGTCAATGTGTGATGGAGCCCTTGGGTAGGCCCGGCAGAAGAGCACTGCAGTAATCCAGTCTAGTTGACACAAAGGCATGTATACGTTTTTCACAGTCGGCAATGGAGAGCATATCACGTACCTTGGAGATCTTGCAGAGGTGATAAAATGCTGCTTTGCTGACGTTGGTGATGTGGTTTTTACAACTGAGATCACTATCCAATATGACACCACTCACATGAACCAGGAAATATCTCCAGGTACCATTTTCACACAGGCACACTA
>CABFOQ010001282.1:0-12994 GCA_900660455.1 Gephyroberyx darwinii | reverse complement strand
GGCATGGTGGGGGGAAGGGAAGATGAAAGCACAGAGAAGAGGGAGAAGAAGGGGAGAGTATGGAGAGGCAGAAGTCCATCCACCAAACGATTTATAGCCGGCTTGCGCCCAGGTCAGGAGGAGGAGGAGACGGGGGTCAAAGAGATTGAGAGCATTGTTAGTCTGTCCTCCCTCCCTTTAAAGGACCAAGAAAAACAGGAAAAACACACACACACACACATCACAAAAGAGGCATACACAGACAAACACATAGAGAATCATCATCGCCTCTCCTTGAAATTTCACAGCAACTCGGCCGAGGTGAACCAAAAAACCATTAGAACGAAACACAAAATATGAGACATCAGTAGGCAGCGGAGGCCGTGGGCAGTCGATCCTGTTCTGCCTGCTGGCTCGTGTGTGCTGGTGTGTCTGTGTGTGTGTGTGTGATGAGTCATCTTCAACGGATTGGTATTAGTGAGCGACAATGTGTCACCCACAGGCCATGACACAGTACCACACATACATGCACACGCACAGACACGCACACACGGTTAGACATGGTTTCATCTTAGTGCTCTAACTGTTGATGGGTTCTGTGATGCTACAAGAACGACCACGCCAACACACACATACACAAACACATATGTAAACACACAAACAGACACTAATCCCTCTCACCACAAAAGACACACCCCGCCCTTTTCCAGGTGAGCTTTGTTTGTACTCCTGTTAGCACCTGTTGTGGGTGTCCCACACCCCTTTGACAGATCAAGAAAGGGACAGTCATATTACTGTAAATGAGAAATGTGTTGTTGACTAAAATGGGGCACCACATACAACTGAGAGAGGCTTTCCCCAGGTGTCTGCACCAATGGAAACACCGGGGAGGATAAATAACATCCCATGGTTGTCTCTTGTGGTCCAGTCTTTGTCAATGACTAGCCACCACTCCCTGCTTGAACAAATTCAGGTGCTGTTGGCTGGCTAATAGCATTCTAATGTGACCTTTTCAAAACCCACATCTTGCTCTAATGTCTTTTGTGCTGCCTACTGAATTGAGATCAAGGGAATGAAAAAACGGAGTTGTTTGAAACTTAAAGGCCAACTGATGTTTAAGGCCTTGTGTGAGGATTAGCTCAGAAACAGTCTAGTTTGCAGCGAAAGGTGAAATGCAGGTAAAACAGTTTTAAGAGTGGATCTGTCATAGATAAAGTGGATCCTAATAGGTTACCTGTATGTTAGACCCTATATGCTACACAGAGAGAAAAAGGTCAAGGCTACAGAATGCAGTTTTGCTAGATGCAACTTGATCGCAGCGAAAACAGAGGCTGTGTGTCAACGTATCACAGTTTTTTATGACCTTGCCATAACAGAGTAATATGCACGTTTGCATGCCGCATACTCTCTACACATGCACAAACACAAACTACAGCAGAGACAGTGTGGGGCCTCCCTTTGATCTTCCAGGTGTTTTTGGCTAAAACAAGTACTCTCATCCATCCATCCTATCACCACCCCCAGACACCACGGCCGTAGGGGCATGATACAGGAAGCCATGCTTACGCCGGGCCCGGGGGAGGGGGGGGCTCATCAATGCATCATCAATGCTGCGGAAACTCAGACTGGCCCATTACAGCTGCCTCATCTATCAGCATCTCATCTATGTAACCAGTCAAACAAGAGAGGTGACAGACCCGAAGAGAGTCACAGGCAAGTGAAAACACAAAGACAAGATTGAAGACCTACAAGCAATAACTGCATGCATGAAATACTAATTTGGTACCAACACTATGTTATTATGTGAAGGTACACAAACAGAATGAATCGCAAATTATCAGTCAGTAAATAGTGTGTCTTACTGGTTAACCATAAGATTGTATGTCCTACTAGGACAGCAATTTTAAGCTCTGGGAATAGCCTGACAAAGGAATCCAGCCTCTCAGTCTCTGTTGGCGACTCTGGGGGTTCGGAAATACAGACTTGTCTCGACATGTTCTAAGCAAGCTCTGATCTGGCACTCTCCCAAAACATAGTGCCCAGTCGAACCCAAAAGTAGGTAACTATGAATCACTTCATAATCATAACCACATTATATTCTATCACACTGTAAGCTGGTGGCAGGATGACAGAGATTTGTGTGTATTTGGTCGGCGTCAAGTCATTTGGGTTCAGCATTTTAAATCCTTTAAAAGCAACTGGTAGCCCCAAGTGCATAAAAGGACATGTGTGACCTGTTTTGACTGCTGATTCACTGAGCTACTGGCTTGGTTTGGTAGGAGAAAGAGCAGCCGACTGCATTCCTCTCATATTCTGTGGTCATTTGAGCATAGCTTTGTTAGCAGTGCTTTGATAGCGCTTATCAACACAGCTATACACTTCCTTGCCCTACCCTGCACCACGACTATTTGTTGAGTCACGATACAAGCACAGCTCTTGGCATGGAGTTCGCCTGCAATTTGAGGCTTTCATATTTTGGGAAAAAAAAAAAAAAACATCACTCAAATGACTTTGAGAGTGAGCCTTCAGGCAATAATCATGACATGCAAACACATAAACCCTAGCGTGGTCAGACACACGCACTTAACATCTCTGCACGAGAAGTCGGCCGGCATGTGACCAGTGTTTGCACTTGCACCCGCTGTGCCACCTCAGGTTTGAGCTTTTATTCCCATGGCTTAAGCCTGGTACTTCACAGGCCAATGCTCTTAGGGTAGACAGGGGCCAAATAGCTTGCAGGGCCTATAAACTGAGATCATCTGGGAGATTTGCAATGCACATTTTAGATTTGAATGAGAAGCAAACTGGTCTAGCACAGGTTGGCAGGACTACAAGGTGATCACAAAAAGAGCCGTTGGCTGAACATGTAAATGTCAACTGATTTTGGTTTACTGATAAAAATAATTTCCCCTGTAAACTGCTGTGCATTACTGTGTATATAGTACACAAACACAAAGTCATAGCTGAATTCAGACATTGTGTGATGACAACCCTCAGCGCTTGTCCTGATCACTAAATTAGGACAGTGACATTAACTATTGATGATTTCCCCATATGGTGGAGGTCTTGGGGCTATCGGGCTTGGACACCAGGCCGTGTGAGAAACAGGCCGTGGCAGAGCCGACAGGGACGAAACCACGGCAATCCCTTTCAGTCGCCTCTCCCCAGGGGGAATCCTCTTACAGTGCTTCCCCTGAACTCTGAAGGCCCTTTTCTATGGAAAAGTAAAGGAACACAATAGGTCAGCTTTGAAAGCACAATGACTGGTTCACTGGAAACTGGTACACGACAAAAGACAGGAGTTTTAACTTCAATGGAGTAATCACTCTCAATGGAAGAATCTCTTTCGCCTTGTTACTTCCTTATATGATTGGGGCCACTGGATGGGGGGAGGATGTACACAGTTATGCTGCTGTTAAGGACTATATACAGATTGATTTAACACCTGGTCTCTACAGTATAAGGGTTGTTATAGGGGATTAATGAAGCCTGTGGAGGCTGTCCAAACATAGAGCTGTGCTGGTCCGGTGGAGCCTGCCGAGAGACACTCTCTAGCGCACTAGACAGAGAGAGTGTTTGCCTTAATAAGGGTGAGCTGCCTGTGCTGCGTCTGTTCACACTCCTGTTTGGGAAGCCTCTGTTTCAGCAAGATAAGGATCAGGAGGCCATCACTGCCCACACCTCTCTATCATCTCTATAGATAAGGCTGCTGAGGGTCTCCATCACTGAAGTCATTCAACAAGTGCAGACTCAGACACAGTCCTGTTCTTTTTCACACACACACATGGGAACACACAGATGCACACACACTCACTCACATTCACACCTTTGTCAACCTAATCACCTCTTTGGCACCCTTGTGCTATTTGAGAGGTAGAGACCCAGCCACACACTCTTGCTACTACACCTCATTTCTGACCCTTCATCCCCATGACCTCACTGAGATAGATGTAGGCCACTAGATCAGCTGGTCTCTAATCGTGACCCATTGCTTAAAATACATAATAAATCCATCGCTAAAATTCCTCCGCCTAATACAACTCCACATAGAAGGCTCTGTAACACGACTACTCAGTGTTCAAGTATAGAAAATGCTGGAAGACATCCAGGGTGTATTAGAGCTGTGGAGTCTAATGTTAGCCCACGGCCTGGACTTGTTAAAGCACAGGATAAAAGACTTGTCTCACTTGAATGGTAGTTGTGAAGGTTTGCATGTTTGGGATGCCTTGGTAAAACTTGGCAGTCTCTCTCCCAATAAGTAGGAGGCAGACAAAAAGAAAAATGCGCTCAGTAAACTTGAAACTATTCAACTGAGTTTTGAGCAGAACAGTCCCTGAATAGCGCCAGTCCTTCTCAGCTGAAGCGTTGCCCATGTGGATTCAGGGCTATATTTGGAAAATGACTAGCAGCGTATGACATCACGTTTTACTGTGCGAGCGTGGATATGCGGGTCTTTGAATTTATGTCACTGGGTCCGTTTCTTCAATGTCCAGCCACAAAGTTTCATTTCAATTAATTTCATGTGTCACAACAAAGTCAAAGGCTTGAGGAACCTAAAGAGGCACCTTTGGGCATCCACGCTTATTGACTCAGCCTGCCAATGCCATTAGAAAAGTGCATAATTTCCCCATGGGTTAAGTGGTCCCACACATGACATATGGTACACCAACCACATGACACTACAGGTCCAGCTGGAAGATATGAGCTTCTGCTGTTGGTAAGGTGCTTCAGGGCATCCCCAGCTCTCAAACAAAAAACAGTGCCTAAATTCAATGAACCCAAAGCCCTTTCACTGGCAATACACATCCACAGGCCACTGCTTGAGCTCCTCAAACAATGCAAGCGATTAACAACTGCCTCAATACACAAAAGCAGTCACTCTCCTACTGAGGAAAACAACCATAGCCAACCAGAGCACAGACCCATGATGTGTTTTTGGAGCTCATATGGCACGTTCGCGTGAATGGGCTGTTGTTATTTCGGTTAGTTCACTTTTACCGTGGCTGTCCGTGTTAATAGGGGGTCTCCGCAAAGCCAGTGGTAAGACCCCTCAGTGGAGAAGCGCTGAGTCAGACTTTCAGAAGACTGACGGTGAAGGGGCCAGTGTAGACAACTAATCCTCCGTCCATGCATGGGCTGGCCAGGCTCTTTTCATTGGACACACAAGGACTAAACCCTCCACAATCCCCTTTAACTCCCAACTACAGAGCAACCAAGCTAACCAAGCACTAGGCGCTGGCAGGCTGGCCTCATTCACCAGTATTTGGCTACAACACTGTTATAGTTTCAAATAACGATGAAATATCAAAGCCCTCATACATCCTATGAAGCTTGAAGATGAAGTCACGCACGCCTTGTTTGGGGGTGTTTTGAAATGCCCTTGGCTGGAAACAGCTTACTGAGACATACTCCTTTTGTTGTATAATATAAACACTTTACTCTCAAGGTGTTTTGAATGATACTAAGGCTTGTCTAGAAGTTGGAGTGAGACTGTTTCCGTTCATACCTCACATACCACTCGGTGTCCTCCGGTACACATGCCAACACTGTGACTGAATTCAGGTTCAAAGAGGAATAGCTTAATGATGTCATTGCCATAACCCGCATTCCAGACTGGGCTTTTGAAACAACTTTCAGAACAAAATCTGGCTAAGCCTAACATCAGACCTTTAAACACACTTTTTTAAAAAAGAGTTATGATAATAAGGTGCCATGAAAACTTATTTATGGAATTCACATGATTTGTGAATCCCTCAAACTGGGGTCCCCAGCAAAATGAAGATGAGTTTAATATCACCTATTTATATTTATTTATATTATTTATATATTTAATATGTTATTTCATTCATAAAAAGTTATCACAATGAAAGAATGTATAATAATGACTGAATGAATGAATGTTATTACTAGAGGGTTCACTCTCCCCACCTACAGTATAGACACACAACAAAAACGGCTTTAGATGGATCTCGAGGCACAACTTTAGCAGATGGGAGTCTGTGGTAAAGCGTATCGCTGTGGGGGTCCTTGACATGGAAAAGTTTGGAAACTAGGGCACTGAATCAAACATATTATCCAGTCGTTTCAACACTTGTCACTCAACAAAACAGAAACAAATTAGTTAGCACGAAATGTTACGAAAATAAAGCTAACACAGCTGAGAGGAGCACCCTGACTTGGTGGCATCTTGAACCAGGACTCGCAGAAAATGCAAAATGTTGTTCTACGCGTCAGACGAGGTAAGTTATGTTGTCACACTGGAGCAGTTTCTACGAAACTACAGATAACTGAGCAGGTTGTTGAGTAACAGAGGCCGTGGCGTGTGGAGAGCCACAGTATTGTTATTACTGTTACTGTCGAAATGAATAAGTTAGACACAAAGTGCTCCGGACTTACCTTTCATCCAGTCGACAACTTGCTTTGGCGTCCACTTCGTTATTGGCTCCATGGCTTGCATGTTCAACAAAATACCAGAGACAAAATAACGCCAAAGACTCGACGCCGCTGTTTTAAGTTTAATATAAAATACTTTGCCCTCACATTCTCTACAATAGCTCAGTGTTGTCCGCCTGTCCGTGTTCACTCGCTGGGCAACTCTCACACATAAGACCGGAGGCTGGACTGAAATCCCCCACAGCTCCTCACCGCCCGGACTGGGATCAGCGTTGCCTTCAGGTACTGTCGGAAAAATCCCAATAAGGACACGGGCACGCATTGGGAAAAAGGGATTTCCTATACCCAATTTGACGAATGACGTTTAGGAGGCGATGAGCGTTGAGGCTGTGGCAACAACGGGTGGTATTTTAATTTCGGCATATTTTTCTATTTTCACCCTTTCTTTAACTTTTAGCTGTTACACATTTTTGCCCGTGCTTGTAAAACTCGGCTAAATTAATTAAATACCAGTTACATGCCTGGTGTCTGTTTTCTTCTTTTCATTCTGTCGCTACAGCACAAAGTGGTTCTGTGCCGCTTTGATCTTTGGGTCTCTTTTGTTATTTTTTCCAACCTAAGTTGCAGGAGTTTACGACGAGTACCTGAATGCAGCACGTGTTATAGTTTCTGTAGTAGCTCAGTTGAAACCTGGTGGAAACTACCGAGGCGCGTGGAGATCAAACGATTTCAAACGGAGACAAAAACAACTGTCACACGACTCAGAAAAGTCGGACACCACATGTTTAAAACACACTGGAAAAACAAATGTAGTGATTTGTATCTTTAACCTATCATTTAAAAAAAACCTAAAGTGAATTATAATGATGTGAAAACAGTTATGAATAAATGTATTTAGGTTTTCATGTATCTATTATTTGTACATAAACACTTTTATATATATATATTTTAATACTTTCACGCTACCATGTTTATTTGCATAGTTTAACCATAGGCTTACTCACTGCCGTTAAGGTTTTTGTGGGAGTTTTTCCTTGTACTCACTGAGGATCTGAGTTTAGGGGTGTCGTTTTCATTTACTGTTTCAAAATGTGGGCGTTGTGAAGCCCTTTGAGACGCTAACTGTGATTAAGGGCTATACAAATAAACTTGACTTGATTTAGTTTCACTTGACTTATTTGTAAATGGCATTTTTGGATGTAAATCTATTTGAGAATTTCCATATATTTGTGTGGATACTTTTGATATTGTTCTCGCCTGTAGATCGTCGGGGAATCCACCAATGCTGTGCTGTAAAGATGTGTTAGACTCACCAGAATAATCAAGAATACGTTTTCCGGTCCTGGCGTTCATCCAAAATAAAAGCTTAAACGCGTAAAGCTAGATTTTAGCTAATTTATTTTTCCATTTAAGTAACCGTACAGTGAAAGGTGAAATGGTGAACTGATCACATGCTAAGTTGTGTCCAACTTACGTCCAACAATATGTGTTCATGTGACTATGACTGCTATACAGTGTAATATATGCTGCCTTTGTAGTTTAAATGGTGCATATTATGACATTTTCAAACATTACTTTGTGGTTCAAATATTAATCTGAGTTTTTCTTGATTGAAATTGACCATTAAACAAAAAATTACTGTATATCTGTATTTTTAGTTGTTTAGACCTAGCGTTTAGCGCTTTTATTTTGATGGCTGATCGCCTAAACAGGAAGTCATTTTCTGGGTTATTCTGGTTAACTGACGTATCTCTGAAGCGCATAAAATAACCACACAGTAACCACATAAATACACGAAAAGTATTTACTCACAAATGTTTTTACATTTGCATTTACATGTTTATACATTTACAAGTCAAATCAAATGTTAGGTTACAGATACCCATCACTCCGCATTTATTTGTGCAGTGTCTTTTAAATACATACATGTCTGTTGGGTGACGTTTGTTTTTGCGTCCTTTCGAACAGTTTTATCTCCATAGTGGCAGGGCAGCTGGTGTGATAACGATCTTACTTACTCAGCAACATGTTTTTTGTCATCACTGAAAGTGAAAGTTGATTTTGTATGTTTTGTTTGTGTCAAAGCTTCTCTGACTCATTTTGTCATAAAAATGCATAACAAAAAAACACCATAATATCCCTACAGGGACTTACAGTGTCAACAGTGATTTTATAGCACTTTATGGTATTTTTCTTTTCTGCTATTGGTAGTATTATAATTTTCCTACAATATTCCTATAGGATATTATATTTTTTTAAAGTATTGTGATGTTTGTATAGTATCCTTCTAAACTTTATCAGAAGATTGTTGTAAATCTTTTTCATAAGGGGATACTGTCATTATTTGTTATCATATTTGAAGTTATTAAGCTATTAAGTAGCCTAAGATAAATTCAAATGGAGGGGTGTTTTTACTTTCCACTGGATTTGCACAATTCAGAAGATGATCTCTTTCATTCATCATCTGAATGTGACTCACCAGTGCTCTCTGTTGGCAACTTGCACCTTTGCAATACTGCTTCACGTTGTCTACAATCTCATTATTTTTTTAGGGAACATTTCCAATCCTATAACCCAATGTAACTGGATTGTAGGCTAAAAATGAGTTTGGCTGTTCAAATGACAGTGCAGGAGTGCAGGATCTATCCATAACCCAACTTATAAACTGAAGCTGCATCTTCGGTATGTGAATGTGTACGAATGGTTCCCTTGATGTTGAGGTTGGCGCCTTGCACAGCAGCCCCTCCATCAGTGTATGAATGGGGTGAATGTGAATGCAGTATGTAAAGCACTTTGAGTGGTCGGAAGACTAGAAAGGCGCTATATAAGTGCAGTCAATTTACCATTTATAATTCAACAGACACTATCGTCACCTTTACCTTTTTGTATCAGTATTAGACAAAAGATGAGTGGATATAGCTGTTGTTATGTGGAAACCTTGTAACATGTTTTAACTTCACTTGAAGCATTACATGCTTCTCTATGGACTGAGACAATTGTGCAACTCTTGTGCTTCTGAAACTCTTTCAAAACCCATTGAATAAAGTCAGAAAGCATGGCCGTCTAGTTTGTCTTCATATCAATGACAAAATGAGAGTAAACATACATTCAAGTGGTTTACTGTGTGGCAGAAACTTGGCTACTGTACTTGAAAAGTGAATTTGGCTGACTCATTGTCTTCCCACAATCTGAAACACACCTTGCTTGGGAGAGTCCTGGCCCTTCCCATCCCTCCACCACTGAACAGCTGGAAGCTGTTGAACACTCTGCACTGTAATCAGCCGCAGATTAAAGCTTGGCTCTTATTCCACCTGGGCACGCATGAGTTCGCTGTCAGGCAATAAAATACTGGAAGCCACAATAGAGTGCTACTGTACAATTTCCCTTTGCTTTCTCCATTCTTGTTCTGTTTGAACACGCCTGTCTTTTTGTTGGTTGGACACAGCGTGCATCAGGGGCTTTTCTTAAGATAAAAGTTTCAAAGTTGCTTAAAAAACCTTCAAATGTCACTTACTCTGTGCAGAGTGCTTTAGGTGATGATGATTTGAGGTGTGATGATTTTAGAATGTGGGAAGATTTTAGAGAATACCTGTAGAAACAACCTGACACCTGTTGACTTTGTGCAGAAAGAAAGAAAGAAAAGAAGGAAAGAAAAAGAAAGAAAAAAGGGACCCTTTGCAGGATGATGATGGGTCTAAAAGCGCTGCAGGTCACTAAAAGTATGCCGGAAAATTGTGCTGCAAACATTCCAAGTAATACGTGTTTCTCAGGAGTTTGGGCGGAGGCTACAAAGCTAACAACACATCACAGACCTAGATACAGTGGGCTGACTGATGGTCCTTTAAAACAGTTATACTATTAATCTCCTCCGAGACAAGATATGTATTATTGATGTGTGTTGTTGCCAGACGTCCCAAAACAACTTATGAATGTGGCGAGCGGGGGAGTCGGGGCCACGTTCTGTTCTCAGGGGAGTCGAAGGGGATTTCGGGAGTGTGGAATTCAGAGGATCCTCCCTGATAGGATTAGTGGATCATGGGAGTGTTGTTGGGGGGGGTGGCTGTAAGGCCGGGATTGCAGGAGAGGTTCACACTTCCTCCACCAACAGCTCACCAATACTCATCGTAGTGACCAAGCATCAGAGCAACATCTACTTCTGTAACCCCAGCACCCAAAATACTCACTGTAGTGACCAAAATACAAAAAACAAGGACCCAAAGGTAAACAAAAGTCTGCATGATGCCCCGCCCTTGTATTCTGAACCAACATTTATTTCAGACTCAAAAATACAGGAAGTCCAGTTTTGGCATTGTATATTATTCTGTGCACTACATCAAGATCGGGCTAACAATGTCATGTAAACAAACGCAGGGACATGAAACATCAGTACAGGAAGTTATCCACTCCACTATCTAACCTGACAGGATATGAGGGATTGGAGATGTTGTTCTAATACACATAAGCCCACTTCCTGCTCTGGACAGGTTTGCTCTATAAACACTCTGAACAGATTTACAGTAGGAGAGGAAATGTTACATATCCCATAGCTACATTCAGAAACGTGTCCCCTCATACTGTGCCCCATATATTTTTGGTATCAATTCATGTGGGTGGCCATATTTGAATTGCACAAACAGAGACTAGACCTTGGATTTTGAACATGAAGGCAAGACCTTAAGCCACTCTCTTCTTCCCAGAGCAATTAATACTGAAATGAGCACCAACTACAGACAAGGGTAAGTCAATGACATTTCCAAGGAAAGAAAAAGGAAGTAGTAAAATAAAAGATAGACTTTTAAGAGATTGTTTCCTATCCTGGGTTACCATTTTGATTAACCAGCACTGCTCTTCCTCCTCCTCTTTGAGGCAAGTAGATCCTAGACATTAGCATTGGCACAAAGATGTCTCCTCTTGGTGTGTGAGAGAAAGAGAGGGGGTTATGGTGACATAAAGAGAGCACTGTAGCAGGAGACACACAGAGGATCCTTGTTGCTGGGGACCGAGGGCCCGAGGGAAAAATGAAGCTGGGGGCCCTTCAGTCCTAAGGACCCATATGGAAAACAATGCACTTCACATTTACTCATGTACTTCAGAATATGTTTCGAGTTATGTTTCTAAATATAAAAAAATGCATGTGTGGCCAAAACTATTTTTGGTACACTTTGCAGATAAATGTTGTCAACAGCACATTGGAAGGAAATCTATTTCCAGCATCCAAAATATATTTCCAATGATTTTACATTTTTGTTTATTGTGAAAAATACCTCTAAGCATATCCTGAAGTATATGTCAAATGTTTTTTTGCAGTAAAGGGAGCAACAAGTCAAAGAATACACATTTTTAACACATTAGGTGTGTCTGTATTTGAATGGCACTAAACGCAGCATATTCTTAGAGTCCATAGAATGAAGGCTAAGGAACTTTACAATAGTGAAAAACCAAAAGCAAGGACGCCATCGAAGGGTCTGCTGGGGGTGTTTACGGGGCATTCTGCGGGTTTGAAGGGTCCGTGGGCCTGGCGTTGAGGTACTCCAGAACGAAGACCTGCAGGATCTTGTTGAGGTTCTGAACGGTGGAGCGATCCAGGTTCTGCTCGTTGTCGTCGAACGTGTGCCACACGGACGGAAAGGGGGTGGGGATGAGGTGGAGGACGCGTACACCTGGCAGGGAGGCAGAGGGAGAGGTTCACACAACAGATTAAGCCTTTCAGTGCACAGTGTGTGTTGTTAGGTTAGTTTGTGTGTTTACCTCTGTTAAGGAATGGAACATGATCATCCTGCACATGGCCAACAGGTAGATTGGGCCAGAAATACTGCACGTCGTTAGGATGATCCACAAGCTGGTCCATGGAGTGGAGACGACGCTCTGAGGATATAGGAAGGAGGAAAAACAGAAAAACAACAGACAATTATTACCAAATTCGCTACATTCAATTAGCAACTTTGGAGTGGTCACTGTATCTCTGCAGTGTAATCATGTGTTTTCTCTATTATATCTATACTATATTACACATGACAAAATGTTTTTGATCATTTGACCATCAGCACAATGTCACATTGGCCTCCAATGATGAGAAATGTCTACATATGTTTAGAAATGTGCGGATGATGTATTGACTTTTGTGTCTTCCAGGTAAACAGACTGACATACAGAATCTACAATAGTAGTCAAATAAACTTAGCCTGTCAAAAATGAAGCAGGACCACAACATAGGACGTGTGTGTGTGTGATCATTCACCAATGTTTTGTAGTCTGGAGAGCCAGCGTGATGTGCTGGGAAACTGGTTGCCGAAGCGAGGGCCCGGGGCCCCGATCAGATCCAACAACATGAAAAGATCCTAGAGGAAAGAGAGGGTGAGAGAGAGAGAGAGAGAGGAAGGATGGGAGGAGAAATGAAGAGAGAGAGAGAGAGATCTCTGTGGGGTCTCATGAGAAAGTAGCTCTGTACATCCTGAAGGTAACTCCCATGTAGCTCTGAGCTGTAATGATGACATCATGTGTTCCATGGTGCAACCATGTGCACTCTATCCCTGCAAGACACTCACAAAACACGCCTCTCTGCCAGTGCACATACATGCACACACATACATGCATACGTATACCTACGTGTGAGCGCCCCCCC
>CABFOQ010001280.1:0-12478 GCA_900660455.1 Gephyroberyx darwinii | reverse complement strand
TTGCCCCCCCTCCCCACTCCCCCGCTGGCCTGCGCTCACACTGCGCTAAACGTTCCGTGCACGGGCGCGTTTACGTCATCACGATGCAACTTCTTGTGTGGAAGAAAAGCGCTTTTGCACAGCACAGTGGAGTTCATAATTTTACTTTGTGGCTTATTTGGAGTCGCTTTGGGTGCGGTGACACACGGCTCTCTCACATGCGTATAGATTTATCGATTATGCAACGCAGCGATTTTCAGTTAATCACCCAGATTTTTACGGAGGCAGCTGATGTTGACGGAGGAATTTGCGGCTCCCGACTACAATTCACGTTCATCAATAAATCATCGATTTTATGGGACAGTCGCATCATTGACATGTCCGCGATTCGTGCCCGTGCGCGATTGGCGATCACACTAGCCCGAATGCAAGTGAACCGCGCCGGAGCGCACCTCTTCAATCGGAGCGATCACACTGGTCAAACGAACTGGGCTTTGGGTGTCAACCGCGTTCAGATGGCCTAATGTGTGAGTGCGTCCTTAAACTTTCTAACATCTATGTCCATGAGTCCACAATAAGAAAAACACTAAACAAGAGTGGTGTTCATCGAGGATACCAAGGAGGAAACCACTAAAAACATTGCTGCATGTCTCAAGTTTGCCAAAGATGTGGATGTGGACAGATGAGACAAAAATTTTACTTTTGGCAAAAGGGCATAACGCTATGTTTGGAGGAGAGAAAAAAACACTGGGATGAGGTTTTGCTCTTGGTATGCAATCGTGAAGCATGGTGGAGGGAGCATCATGGTTTGGGGCTGCTTTACTGCTTTCAATCATTGAGGGAACAATGAATTCCAAGTTGTCCATTGTAATGCAGCATGACAATGACCCCAAACACAAAAGCAAATCTACAACAGAATGGCTTAAAGAGGAAAATTTGTATTTTGGAATGGCCAAGTCACAGTCCAGACCTTAACCCTCAATGGACTGAACCAGTTCTGTAAGGAGGAATGGTCCAAAATACCTCCTTTAGCAGCAATAACCTCAACCAATTACGAAATCTAACAGTTCACATAAAGTGGTTGACCACTTCCTGGTGGTGGTCTAAGGCACATACTACATAACCGCAACGCCCTGGGTTCATATCCGGCCTGAGACCTTTGTCACATGTCATCTCTCCTCTCTCATTCAATCTTTCCTGTCTTTCTCTACAATCAAATAAAGGCGAAAATGCCAAAAAAAAACTAAACAAAGACATGTAAAAGTAAAATTTCTGTCATTTGTTAAATCACACTGTGTTTATCTATTTCTCTGACTTAAGATCAGGCCATATTCTTGGAGCCATTTATAAAAGGAATGCAGGTTCACAAACTTGTAAGTTTGATAGGGTCAGCATATACAAACTCACACCTGACAAAAATGTGGTCACAAAAAAGCCAAAAATGAATTACTTCTGTAGAACAACGAGGATTACAAGTTGCAATATCAGGATTTGCAGAATCGATAACATTGTGATGCATTGGTGTATCGATTTATTCACCCAGCCATGGAGCCAACACTGGTTCCACATCCATCAGTGTTTTGTGTCCAAAACCAAAAATGACCCCTCCCCACTCCCACCAACACCCACCAGCCAGTGTGAGCTCATTGAGGTTGTTGCGGGTGTGAGTCCCGGTTGCCGCCAGCAGGGCGATAGAGGCGTCGGTGACATCCTTGCAGTGGGCCAGGTCCAGCCTCTCCAACTGTGGCATGTGGCGCTGCAGCAGCCTCAGGGTCGAGTCGCTGACATCCAAGCCAGATAGACGCAATGTCACCATGTTCCTCAGCCTGCTACGAGATGATTCTGAACCTGAGCCGAGAAAATTGAACCTGTTAGTTAGTGTCACCATGAGGGAGAATTTGGACATTTCTGTTTGTCAAGCATTTGCACACCATTTCCAATCATTGTGTAAAATTTCAAGCCTCTAACATCTCACCGTGAATTGAGAAACAACAGAAGAAGAATACAAGTATAGCCACAAAAGGCGATTCCATGGCTTTTAAGACCAATATGAGCTATTTGCCATTATTACCTAGGCCACACCCACACACACCAACCACAACCAAACATTTGACTAATGCTTCTGACAACAACATTTGGACTGAATTTTTTCCATTCACCAGATTAGGAGATACAAATTCATGGCATTCAGGGTGCCTCCTATAGGATGAATTTGGAATGCTATCGCAGACTTGCATTATCCCCTCTATTGAATGATGAATAATATTTTAGGAGCCAATTATGCAGGAATGCACGTCACAACTGTAATTTGGCCTTTGAAAATTTTAAATGAAACTATAGCGCCCCCTTCAGGCCAGAGTGCATGAAATTTGATACACTTTTAGAATGCCTTTCTGGCCAAGACTACCAAGCTTGATAAGTATTTTGCAAATACAGTTCGATCTATAAGCTATTACATAATTATTACATCATAGGTCACGTCCATGTTCACCAGTCATATCTCAGGTTTTGAATAGTACATGGTATAAATTTACTAGACATTTGGTCATAACTTTTAAACATAGCTCATATATTGCCTAAAAACACTTTCTTGAAATACCCCCATGTGCTACTTTCCAGGAATCAACTAATATTTTTGAAGGCCAATACTGATCATTTTGAGACTGAAATTGCCCATGGCAGATGTTTTGTGCAGTTATTCAGTTATTATGCCAAAACATACAAGTATTCAGTGTTCCCCCAGAACTATTATATGTATTCTTGTCAGGGTGGAAAAGCATTAGACCATATTACTGAAATTCTTTTAGATGGGTTAGCAACTCCTTGAGGCAAGGTGAGGTAGGCATTGCAGGATTTACAGACTGACACCTCTGAAGGTAGAGTAAAATACTCACACCAGGGAGATAACCTATTCACATCAGTGGTGGACAACACAAACATTAAAAAACAAAAATCCCTAATACTGGAAAACTGATATATTTGTCTAACCCTACTACTAACCAGGCGGGGTGATGATATCTTTAATCTGTGCGTCTGTGAGGCCTTCACACCAGCGCAGGTCCAACAGTCGGAGGCAGGGCAGTGTAGGAGAAACCAACGCCGAAAGACAGGACCAGGACAGGCCGGCCACTCTCAACTCCCTGAGACCTGCAGAAGAGGAAGAGAGGAATGGCATGGATAGAGGGAGAAAAAGGATGAGAGAGAGATAATAATGGGGAACAGGAGGAAAGACTGATATCAAGCAGTGACAGTAGGCAAAGTATTTTTCTTTTACGTGTGTGTTGGCTATCTGATCAGTTAGACTTGGGGAACACTGGCCCAGTTCAAATGCCCCAATTCGGTGAAACCACAAACTCCTATGCTACTGCAACCTACAACCCTCTTTCCACATTTCCTGTATTGTTTTTTCCTCCACTCATGCTCAACTCTTATTGGCTATTGCTTATAGTGATGGTACTATACTATACATACTTGCCAGGCGCTTTATCTGCTCTGATCGGGCATTATCATATCTGAAGCATCTTACTGTAAATGGTCATAGTTAGCTATATCAGTTTGCATTTACCTTCTTTGGCTGGAGTCCCCTGACAAATCTTACCAATCTGCCCTTTATGTTTTCATGGTTGATTCTTCTCCTTGGCTGGTAGCTAACACCTTTCTTTGGCCTACCTCAGACTGTTCTTGTGCAGCTATAGCAGGCCTACAACCCAGACCATGGATGATGAGGTTCCAATTTTCTTTCATATTTCACCATTTTCTACCTGGTAGCCTGGTGAGCAGACAGTTCAGCTGTTTCTTGGCCAGGGGGGTCCAGGACAGATCCAGAGAGTTCGGCTGGCGTTTAATGATGCCCGCCAACGCCTGGTTACTGAGTGGGCTGCACCGGCTCACATCCACATGGCTCCACAGACGCTTGTCACAGCTCCTACACATTAGAACATTGAAATACGGTTAAGTGTCTATTTGTAACTGCCACAAACAATAAATGTACATTTTTAACTGAAATATGTCACCTGACCCATTTCCAATGCCATTTTGTGTGTAGAATCAGGTACAAGAGACATTCAATGAGGAGAAAGTAAAACTTGCTGACTCACTTACACAATGGATCAGGTTTCAACAAACGCAAGGCTAGCTAACGTAACAGGCTGCCAATCAAAGCCTCTTTGACACAGAGCCATTGTTGTGCTTTGATTTGATTGGCTTGCTGTCAGAGAGAGTATACAGTGGTCAGCAGGGACAAAGTTTGAGTAATCTCTGACCCTGTCCACAAGCATAACGCATTTTGGTTTCAATCATTTGTTTCTTAGTGTTTCTTGTGCTAATGCAATAATAATAATAGTCAATTATCTAAAAGCGTGTGTGCATGTGTTGAGTGTCACTTACCATTTGTACCAGGCCTTACAGACGGTCATGCAGGCTAGCAGCTCGGCTCTGCTCAGGTATCTGAACACAGCCACCCACACCTCCTTCTCCCCTCCTCTCTCGTTCCCCACGTCCCTAAAGGAGGGAAGCGACAGGAGGGTGGGAGGGGAGAGGGAGGAGGAGGCAGGTGGCGCAGCGGTTTCCTCCTCTGAAGAGGAAGAGGCGGACCGATCCCTCGCGCCGCGGTCGTGAGTGTTGCCCCGGAGACGCGGCCTGCCAGATATGGATAAATACCATGTGGTGACGTATTTGCTACCGACTGGTCCAGAGGGGGACTGCATGTTTACAGTTTCCTTGTTATTGATCAAATAGCTAACCCATCGACTGCACAAAAAAATTAATATAAATCTATCATGTTTTCAGCCCTACCTGCCAGGCCCTCTGGTTGTTGGGGTCATGCTGTCAGGGGTGCCGTCTAGGTTTTTCAGACGGGAGGGTTTGGAGAGGGCCGACTTGCGCTGGACAAAGCCCTGACTGCCAGGACCCACCGCGGGTGTCCTCGGACCCATTGCTGCCTCTAGCTTAGGAACAATAGAGCCTGAGCAGGGAGAAAATGTCAGGAGTTGTAGTTTAATTCATGCTTAGGTAAAAACCTATCTACTTTAGCTAAAAGTACAATTTTTTGTGTGTTATTTGTTAAATAACATTGTGTTTTTCTATTTTTATGATGTAGATGACAATCAGGCCATATTTTAGGAGCCATTTATGCAGGAATGCAGGTAAATCCAAAAGGGTTCATGAACATTTTCTTGCACACACACAAAAAACATGAACGATGAATAAAGTGATGGAGTTGGACGTTTTTCCCCTGGACAGGTAAGCGAAATTGGTGTTATCCAACATTTTTTTTATCTAGACTATTGCTATCTGGGAAACCTAGATCTAATACATCATTTCCATTACTGAGAACCAGGCAAAGCCCAGTTGGTTTGTAATGAATTTCTACAGCTAACATTATATTTGTTTCTATGCTGTGCTGCTGTAGTGGCAGGATGCTACTAATGTCACTGAGAAATATTTATTCTCTAAATATATGTACAGAGCAGAGTTATGATGATCATTTGCCTTAAGCCTTAATAATTAACCTTGATAACAGCCCTAGCTTGTAAGCCCTAGATTGTAACCCACACTGATCCCCGCAATTATTGTTTCACTTTTAGCTGTGTTACACCATGTTTCTACTAACATTATGATAGAAGTCTGAGATTCGTCATTCATCTTGGTGCCTGCAGGGGGTGCCATTTTACGTGAATCTTACATAGTATATGAATATAGTATAGTATTTAAGTCATCACATGGCATGATTGCTAGTAATTTTACATGACTCTGGGTTTCAGCATTAGTTTGAATTTTCTCAATCCCTGGCTAAAAAAGTGGCTTAAAAATTAATTAAAAATAAATGATTAATTAAAATTAAAACGAATGCATAATGCATGATAAAATAGGACCCAAGGCTTACCTGATTGTCTCTTGGCCTTGTGGGGGCGCTGTAGTGTGACGGTCAGGTAGGAGCCACTCAGCAGGTCATCATTAAGATCAGACACCAAGAGGACAGGGGGTTCTGGGTCCGAATCCCAGCGTCCTTCCTCCTCCCCATCCTCATCCTCTTCTTCTTCCTCCTCATCCTCTACCGTGTCCATCTCCTCCTCCTCCTCAGGGTCAAACTCCTGCCCCTCGCTGTCTTCGTCATCTTCGTCATCGTCCGTCCTCCGCCTCTGTCGACGATAGCGTCGTTCCTTGTCTCCGTCTTCGCTGTCTTCCTCCTCTTCTTCATCGTCATCGTCGTCATCATCGTCGTCGTCATCATCGTCCGACTCCTCAGACTCGTCCCCCCTCCTCTGCATCCTGGAGCCGCCCCGCAGCCTCACCCCCCTGCTCCTCCTCACTCCCTCCCTCATGCCCATGCCTCGCTTTAGCTTTAGGACAGAAGAGCCGGGAGTCACCAGCCCTCCTCGGCTTCCTCTATGAGCAGAGCCTCCTCTCAACAGTCCTCTCCTATTGGCACCGAAGCCCCTCCTGGAGGTGTGGCTTCCCACACGGGCCTGCAGAGCCAGTTTCCTTCTTCGAGAAGCTGAATGAATAAACAGACAGAGTGAGCCCATCATAGCCATGTTACACCTAAAATCAGTAGGTAACAACCATGCCTCTTAACCAGTTGTCACGCTACTTGCCAAAGCTAGACTGACACCCCAGTTTAGCTAACTTGCTGTCAATCATCTGTATCAAATGACCCCAAACTAATGGGCCAAGTAATTGTACTCAAGTAATTTATGTAACTGGAATAGTGATGGATTGGAGGCGTACGTTTTGTCAGTGACTACTTTAATTACAGACAGCATCGCTACACAAAGAGGCCAACAAACCTTCATCGTCATCGTCACTGGCTGAGTCATCGCCATCACGGCTGTGTCTGTGTCGTCGGTAAATCTTAGCAATACGAGCATCCAGCAGGGAAGAAGATTTCCGTTTCTGGAGATTCAGGGAAAGGAGGGAAACCAGGATGATGGGTGGGTGGGTAGAAGAAAGTTAGATGGAAACGACAAGGAAAGGATGAAAGAAACAGTAGTGAAGGAAGGATGTAATGATAAAAAGGTACAAAAATACGAAGGGAATGATTGACATTAAAGACAGGAGGGATTGTTGGATGGAAGGTAAAAGGGAAGGATAGAAGGAAACAGGGAATGTGGGCAGAACAGGAAGGAAGAAACCACACAAGGAGAATGAGGAAGGTATGGGGTAGAGGTATGGAGAAAAATAGACACAAAGGAGGAAATTGTTAACGCCTTCTATCAAAAATGTGTTCGACAATAAATTCAGTGTATGAGGTAGAAGTCCAACAAATATCACTTACCACTGTTAGCATTTTGCCCTTGTCTCCTTTAGGCTGCTATGAGGAGAAGAGACAAAAAAAAAACTCTCACTAAAGAAAAAATACAGGACAGCAGAATCTCAAAAGTCTTTTTACAGGAGAACTCTCAGATCCACGTAGTAAGAAAAGAACAAACTGGATAAGACTTATAACACAGCATCTCTTCTAGAGTTTGATCAATACAGGTTTTGGAAGGCTGATATTTTTGGATTGAAGCTGCCGATTGCCAATATTGTGTGCCGATATTAAATATCTATAATATCTATATTCAGAATTGTATTCTTTGCAGGGTGGAAAAGCTTCATTTTTACCACGAGACACAAAAATTCTCCATTGAAAGCCATACCAATAAAGGTGGGTTAAGGCAGGGTGAGGTGGTCACCCATGAAACTGAGTAAAATACTCCACATCAGCACATGATTTCTGTGGTCAGCCATCTCAAATAACAATAATGAAAACATACTCACTAGCTGGGGTAAGGGGAAAAAAAATCATAGAGGTGGACGATGTCCGATTTTAATATATGGGCCTAACCCTGTGCTCTTCAACACATACATGTGTATAACTGCCGCAAAACGATGACAGACAAGGAATGGAAAACCCTCTTCTCAACAGAATATTTGACAAATGATGGTGTGCAGGGACGAAATGACAATAACTTTGCCAACAACTGCACATGGACACACCCACCCCCTTTCCCTCCTTCATCCTCTGCCTCCTTTCGTCACTCAAGTCAGTTCAGCTGGGCGGCCAGTTGGACAATCAGTCATTCAGACAACCGAGAGTAGGTCAGTCAGTTAGTCAGCACAGTGATAGAAGAGCCAATGAACGGTAGGGACAAGCGGATGGCCGCATGGTGATGATGTCACATTGAGGAGTTGCTCCAGGGACAAGTTGTGCTAACACGGCCACTGAGCGGGATCAGCTTTCCTGTCCTTGGAGCAAATGGTATCCCTATCCCAACTCTCGCACAGCTCAGTCCATGTTTGTGGACATGGACAAGCCTTTCTAATTTGTAATGCTATAAAGGCACATTTTCAGAACAGTAAAAGTGAGTCTGACTTGTGGACCAATAAAAAGTTCTACAGGGGATGGACAAAATAATGGGGGAAAAACAGACAATACGTGAATATCAATATCATGTCGCTAATAAAGGAGCAGGGCCAGCCCTTTGCCTTCAGAACAGCTTCAGTCCTCCTTGTCCTGGTGTCATACTGCATCCTAAACTGTGTCTAGTGGGGTGTTGGATCTTTCTTCCAGAAGGAAACCCTCCAATTATTTGAGGGATGAAGGATGTGGAAATCTACTTCCCATAAAATGTCAACGATTCTTACATCCGCTGACTGGGGAGGCCATGGAAGTTGGACTTCATCCTGGTGTTAATGAAGCCACTCTTGAAGTGCTTGAGCAGTGTAGTTTGGAGACAATGTCATCTTCAAATATGGGAACATTTTGAGGGAACAGCGTTTTTACCTTAGGGTGCACCAGGTCATGTACAAGTAGTTTTGTGGTGCTTAAAAACTGTGCTGTTAAGTGTCCATCTGCTGTCCAACTGCTGTTAGTCTTTGCCGATGCAGTTTGTCTGTGTGTTTGTCATGATTTCCCCAGACAGTTCCCCTAGACACATTAAATAATTTAGCAGTTTTTGTAACCAATGCATCTGCAATTAAGGCAGTGACTTTTTGGCCCCTGGAACATGAGGCACATGTTGCTTTGAAAACATTGTCAGACCTCTTAGAGCTGACACATATTGCTAACTGGCATTCAACTTAATAGAAGTTGCCTGCTGTTGTAATTGTGATCTAGTTACTCTAAGTTAAAGCCTTTTTCATGTCTCGTTTCCGTTGTTTTGTCCAACCCCTCTGCATGTTTTAATACTTAGTTATGGATTCTGTCAGCACAACTGGGTCCACAAAGTTGGTCTCCCATTCACTTTCAATGCAGCAGCTCTGTGATTTCTCTTGATGGCATAATTTATTGTTTCTGCCGATTTCTAGCTTTGGTAGAAACAATAAATGTCTCTAGTTCATGAATGTTTCAGGGTGGCGTTTTCAGTTGGAAACCTGACCCTAGTTAAGGGTAAGTGCAACCTCACACTTTCCTACAAGAGGCAGGTGACCAAGTAAGAATGGATGGTGTTACCACAAAAGACCCAGCACTTGGTGTGTGCAACATAAACTGGATTTTCAGTTCATGTTTTCCCATCATATGGCTGTGTACAGTAAATTTTTTAAATGTTTTGAGCCAACTATTTTGGTTTGTTGAAACTACAAGCGGCATCCACACTTACGACACACCGCTTTACTCTGCACTACCGCAGAGCTGGTTTTAGAAACCATTGAAAGGCATTTGGGTCAAAGATGAAAAGTTGTTCACCTTGTTAATCATGTCACATAGGCTCAAACACATTGCAGGAAAAATATATATATAAAATATTCCAATCATTACTGAAGGAATAAATAAGCCACGTTTAGTTTCTTTAGCGTGACTATCAAATCAGTGTAAACAGGTTCATACACGTGTAAAGTTTAACTCAGCGCACCAGTGGGGAAAGATTCATATTGATAACAACTCTTCTTGTACCAACCTTATCAAAAACGTGGCTTTGCTAGCAATGTCTGTGGACACATGTTAAAGCCCCCCTGCACTGACCTCACAGATAATGTAAACCAATGATTTTCTCGCAAGGCTTGTTTGAAAATGTTCATATGACAAAAGTGGGAGTGACAGCTGATTTCTACAAATAAAAAAAAATAAAAAAACCAGCTGATTGGCCTCGCCCTGGCACACCTGAGCCTTGTATTGAACAGGGGCTGTGACTGGTGGAAATAATCAAAATGTCAATTTTTGAAATGCTTTCAAAGAAGTTTAGAAATTTGAAAAAAAGGGGTGACACCGGAGGAGGACTTTAACATTCCAATGAGGAGAATGTTATGGTTTTTACATGCCTTGCAAATTTGTGACCTCTCTTTTTTTTGTCTCTGTCTATTTGTTTTGTTTTTCACAGATGACTACATCGGTGTTTCTCGAAGTCTGGATTGGGGCTGAATTAATATAAGTGCACAAATAAAACTGAAGAAATGTCTTTTGTAGGAAAGATTCATAGTTTAAAGAATAATTTTGAGACTAGCCTGCAGAGTAACCTTTAAGATGAGCCTTGGGCCATTAAAAAACATTTAGAGAACGTGGGTTCCGAGTAGAATGGGAAAGCAGCACATACACCAACTTGAGCCACAGGGCAGCCAGTTAACAGTCCAAGAGAAGAGGCACAATTCCTGCTTAAAATGAATACATTCTACTGTTAGAATTTGGAGCAGTGTTGTGCTTCTCCCTTTGGAAATAATGGGAAGGGAAAAGGGAGGAGGCAGAGAGCACGCGACGGACGGATGGCATGTACGCAGAGTAGGCGGCGCCTCTCACCAGTCTCGAGCTGATTGGCTGAGAAGGCAGAGGGGCCGCCACCAATAGGAGTGAGGCTGAGGAGGAGGAAGAGCAGGAGGGAAGAGGAGGAGGAGGGAGGAAACCACAGCGGACCACCTCCCCATCCTGCTGGGAGCCCACGGGGCCTAGCCTGAGGACCAGGGGGCCATGGGGACGGATGTGCTGCTGGCCGACAACCAACGATTCATCACTACCTGATGACTGACGGATTACAATTAAATAAAAATAAATAATAGTAAATAAAGCAAAAAAAATATATAGAAAAAAATAAAATAAAAAAAAACCAGACAGGAGACACGACACCTGTTAGCTTGGACACACCGTAACCAAGAGTGTGTGTGCGCACCGGGTTAAGTGAGAGTCTTGAGACTGTGTGTGTGTATGTTTATATAAAAGTGAAGAAGTTGTCTACCTCTGGGTCGGTGATCCCTTGGACGCACTTTGGACACTCCCAACAGCTGGGTAAGTCTTTATTCACCACCCCGTCGCCCTGTACCTGGAGAGACAGATGTGGAGACGGAGACAACCAGGAAGGGTGAAACAGAGGAAGGATGGAAAAAAGGGAGAATTAAAATGAGACGTAAAGCTTTAAATAGTTGTCAAAATGAGCCCAGATCATATAACCTTAGAGGCTGAGCAAAGTTTGTGCCTGTTTTGCCACTCCTCATTTCTTTAAAGGCCTAGTTTAGGGTTAAGGATTATCATTGCATTAGATTTGATGCACAGATTCTACATTTCAGAGAAAAAATACATGATATGATACGTGATAAAACCATGAGTATAACAAATTTACTGAAATTTATATATATGTATTTTATGTGATGATTATAGGCTTTGAAGGCTTGCTTCTGACTCTGACAAAATAAAACCGTGATGCGCCGGAGAATACTTTTTTAAACCCAGCCCTAGAATGAATGTAATCGATGAAGGTCCTCACAAGTGTAGCACAAACAAACGTGTGCATTTATGGTGAGAGTGTGTGTGTGTTACCGTGAGGCAGGCGGGGTGGACTATCTGGGCACAGTTGGAACATTCCATCAGAGTGAGGGAGGAGTCTCCAGTTTCCTCCTGGTTGGGCTCTTTACACACCTCACACACTGCTGATAGAGGAAGGCCGGGCTGTGGGGAGGTAACAGGAAAGGGTCATAAAATATACCGCCAACACCAAATTATAAATGGAGGTACCTAGTATGGTCATATGAAAACGTCATTTTCAAAAAAAATTAAGAACACAAAGACATACAGCGAGACACTGCCGCAGCACACAGGTCTGTTTGAGCTTCCCTGGCCCTCCAAACTTCTTCATGTCTCTGCAGAAGTTACAGTCGCCACACTCTGGTCTCATACAGGCCTCGCAACGCTTACACCTGGTGAGGGAAGGAAATAAAAAGGGGGAAAATATAACAGCATGTGGGTAATCGTTGGAATACCAGCCAAATTAAGTCACAAGAATAGAAAAGCTGAGAAATTTTCCACGTCAGGACGACAGCTATTTTTTTTAATACTATGGGTCAAGTCTTGTTTATTTATTATTTATTCATCCATCAGTCGCCTGTGCGGATCCCATTTTGATGAACCTCTGGGAAATGATGCATCTCACTGCTCCGTTCTGGCATTTTCAAAATGCTGATTCCCCCAAGAGCAGTGCTACAATTACAGGTCAAAACAAGATGGGAATGGATCTAGTTTCCTCGCAAGCCTAACTAACTCAAACCTGATGCTTCTCATTGATGTTTTCAAAAATGCAAAAAACAACTAAAATAG
>CABFOQ010001278.1:1179-14065 GCA_900660455.1 Gephyroberyx darwinii | reverse complement strand
AGGAGGAATCTCTACAACATCAGGAGGATTCGCCCCTTCCTCACTGACAAGTCAGCGCAGGTGCTCATCCAGGCTCTTGTCATCTCCCGCCTGGACTACTGCAATTCCCTCCTTGCTGGTGCCCCAGTGTCTGCCATCAGACCTCTGGAGCTTGTTCAGAAAGCTGCAGCTCGTCTGGTGTTCCAAGTTCTCCCATACAACTACCCTTCTCTATTCTCTACACTGGCTCCCTGTAGCAGCTCACATCCAGTTCAAGACCCTGGTGCTAGCCTATAGGGCAGTGAAAGGAACAGCTCCTTCTTACCTCCAGGCTATGGTCAAGCCTTACACCCCGCCCAACCATTTTGCTCTGCTGCCTCGAGGCGACTGGTTGCCCCGTTGCTCAGAGGCCCTTGTGGCCGATCTGCACGGTCACAGCTTTTCTCTGTCCTGGCCCCACAGTGGTGGAATGAACATCCCACTGATGTCAGGACAGCAGAGTTGCTGCCCATCTTTCGCTGCAGGCTGAAAACCCACCTCTTCAAGAAACACTACCCTGATCCTTCCTCTTAGCACTTGCCTATTTGTCTTCATTTATTTGTCTGAGCTCTTGTTTATTAGGTCTTGTTTATTTGATTCACTTATTTGTCTGAGCTCTTGTTTATTTGATTTATTTGATTTGATTTACTTATTTGTCTCATTTGTTTAATTAAAAAGTAGGTAGCTAACTTATTGCACTTTCACCTTAGCACTGGTTCTGCTCTTAGATGCTTGTTTAGGAAGGGAATGCACTTTCTGGTGACTAGCAGTTCTCTTGCCTACCTATTTTGAATGCACTAATTGTAAGTCACTTTGGATGAAAGCGTCTGCTAAATGACTGTAATGTAATGTAATGTACGTTCCGGGCCCAAGCACGCTTACGTCATCATGATGCAACTTTTTGTGTTGAAGAAAAGTGCTCGCAGACAGTCCAATGGAATTCATGTTTGTTCTTACTTTGTGGCTTATTTGGAGTCGTTTTGGGTGCGGTGACACACGGTCCTCTCACATGCTTTATAGATTTATCGATTATGCAATGCAGCGATTTTCAATGTGCTGCATATAGAAGAAGATTTCTACGGAGGCAGCTGACATTGAGGGAGGAATTTGCAGCTTTACTCGCCGACTACAATTCACATTCATCAATAAATCATCAATTAAATGGGACAGTCGCATCATTGACGTCATGTTCGAGTTCCGTGCTCGGGCACGGTTAGCGATCACACTAGATGCGTACCGAGTCCAACTGAACCGTGGCCGAACCCACCTCTTTGAGCGGCATGGAACGATCACAATAGTCAAACGAACTGGACTTTGGGGGTCAAACGTGCTCCTGCACGCACGGATCGCCTAGAGTGAGTCAGCCCTTAATTCCTTCACCTGTACTACATGTATTTTTTTCAGTAATGAGGCAGATACTGATCCAATCACTATGCATCTGTAATCCAAACACCTCTTATCATTCCACTATAAATCATCATCAGTGTCCTTCTGTCAGCTCCCCATTCCCATATTTTTTTTTGTGAATATATTATAGGGGCAGTGGAATGTACTGCAGTATTTTATCTCTTACCCCTGCCTTTCATAACGCATGGCATATGTAATTTTTTACAATTTGTTGGTTAGCATTATAAAACACCAAACTCTATACTATGTGGTTAATGTGTAAACTTTAAAATGCTGGCAATGCTTTTGCACAGTGGAGCTGTCCGACATCCATACTCTCTCTTAGAGTTAGAAACGTGATTCTGATACAATTCAGTCTCTTCATCATGTCAGTGTAAGCTAAAATAAAACTTGTAATGTTATTCAAGCAGCTGTTCTTAACTATAGAATGAACATTAGGACCTTTTGAATTGTAAATGTTTTTCAGTTTTAATTAGAAAGAAAAATGGTAGACAGTTCAGTGGGCTCCAAATTACTGTTGTTGTGAACAAATATAGAATACAGATAGATTAGTTAGAGAGCTTTCCATGAAAAAAACAATCTCATCTGTCAAAAATCTAGTTAGAAATTTTTTTCTGCTATAGCCTTTAAAAACAAGATAATTTTGAATGAATCATGAATCAAGTTATTTAGGCTATTACTTTTGATGTTCAACCCATACTGTTAATGTTTGAAAGGAGTTGAAATTTATCAATAATTACAGACTACAGTCATGTAAAGTGGCCTTCTGCTTCATATCACTTAGGTTTACAAACAGGTATGGCTGTGTATCATTGGCACTGGAAACTAATTCTATGGAATGTATTAACGAAGAGGTCTGCTAATTCAACGGTCACAACTTTGTCAAGATTAGCAGCCATGGCTTTCTCAAGGTGAGAGGTTAAGATGTGCTATCTCTGGGGGTTAAATACCGTGCACAATTACACGCATTTTGGTTTACTAAATTGATGAGGTGTCGTGGAATTTCTTCTTAATTCAGATGAGGGTGCTTTAAGAAATAACCACTCTCCCAGAGTTGGAGATGTGATGATGAAAAGTTCCTTTTAGTCAGAGCTCTCAGAGAAGTGGGATCAACAAGTTATAATAACGTGCATCATTACCCCAATTCTGCCTAGCGGTTCCTCTTTCATGATATTATATACTCTTAGGTTAGTAATGCTATGCCTTATGGGTGCATTCCCATTGGTCCATACAAGTGTAATAGTGGCAGATAATCTACATTTCATACTTACTTATCTAGCTCATATAGTATATTAGTAAGTTACATACATAGTCACAATATGCTAATCATAAAAGATATACGAAGTACATTAAATGATGCATAAAGTGAATATTTTCCTCTCACAGAGGATGATCCATCTCAATAATCTCCTTCATTTTTGCACCCTACCATTGCCACTCCTCAAAATACATATTAATTAGCTTAAACACACAAAAAATCCAGACGTCAATGCCAGACGTCTACCCCATTTCCACATAAGCAGGTTAGTAGATCAGAATGCTTTTTACACACACAAGTGCATTAGTGGCACTGCAAATGCTTAATAAATACAGCCCTACATTTGCAAAGTATATAGCATATATCACAGCTGAGCAGTTACCTATAGCTCCACCCTTGCAGTATTGCACTTCTCTCAGCACCCCATCCCACACAGAACACCAGGACAAAATATATATAAAAATATGTTTCTATTATTATCCATAATGACATGGGTGCCCCCCCTCTCCTCAGACCCAACAGGGGAGGCCTATACTACGAAGCAAGTTCAACATACCCAGGATATCTTTTCGTTAGCTGGCTTCACTAAGCCTAACAACCGCAATCATGCATAAGCGGTGTCACGACGGTGGTTATCAACTCGTTAAGTCAACCCAGGATAAAGAACAAATATAAAAATATAATTCAAACCGGTAAGTAGACTTACTTGTAAATCTTATAAGGTCAACAACAACAAGGCTTTAGTGCTTTAATCAAGAAGCTGACAAAGATAAGCCATTCCCTCCGCTGAGAATCTATATCTTTCATATAGATATTCGTCAGGGAAAGCCAAAGGGTTTTGTCGGTCTCTAAAAACTCTTGCCTTCCTAAGAGACCCTCTCACTATTTGATCACCTAGGTCCACGGGATCTTCTGGGAATAGTGACGGCATTTTCCAAGAGAATTGATTGGTCAGTAGGCGGTGCTTTTCTACGTGTTGATCTGTTATCTCGAACATAACCTGCTCCAGAGCAGGTTAGGTGTGCAGCATAAGTTACCATGGCGATGTACCCCGGTAAAAAAGTGAACCACCATCGTGACACTGAAAACCCAGGTTTAAACTTGAAGTTACCTCGCTAACCCCAAATCCTGCTTCGTAGTACAGGCCTCTGGCAGAGGAAAACAAGTTTACATGCTACCGCTTTGTGTAGAGCAGCATAACAGGCAGCCAATCAGGAGCCTGTTTGATAAAGAGCCATTGCTTTGCTTTGATTTGATTGCCTCACAGTCAGAGAGAGTGTACAGTGGTCAGAAGGGACAAAGCGCGAGAATAGGTCAAGACCACAGATGTACACGGAGGCATTCAAATGGTATTGACTCAAAAAGTTACTGGCCAGTGAGCCGGCTCACCCATATTGATTTATCCGCTAAAAACTAAACGTAACGTCACTTGGCCCCTGGCTGGTGTTGATATTGGACCCTGCTTAAAGAATATTCTGACATGCACTTAGGGGCAGCCTGGCAGAGCAGCCTGTCAAGAACATTAGAACTCAGACCTGGTCTTACTTTTGTGGGACTGGAGTAGCCCGAATACAATTTTCAAGCCAGAGTCAAGATCTGCTAGAGCTGGAACACCTACCTGGATGACCCACTGTCTGTGCTGCCAGGCATGGTAGTTCTTTGCATCTTGACTAAGAATGTCTGCAATGAACTCCAATTCCTCTGAGGGGTCTTTCAGCCACTCCACCACCATACGTCTATGATGCCTGGAATGAGGAGTTCAGAAATGCATTCATATTTGCCGATGTTTTGATTAAATTGATTGTTATATCCCGCTTCTTCCTCCATAGGCCTCTCTCCTGTCTTTCTCCACTTCTCTTTTTCCCCCATTTTCTGAGATTGTCAATTACTGTCAACTTTATTGTTCTCCTGTAACTGAATGTGCTGCTGCTGTCTTCACCAGGCCTCTTTGTAAAACAGCCTTGATCTCAACTGGTTTAATAAAGGTTTCAAAAATTATATACATGGATATATACACAGCCTGTGTGTGTGTGTGTGTGTGTGTATGTGTGTGTGTGTGTGTGTGTTAAAGACCCTAATCACGACAGAAAAACTCTCGTGCAGTATCACAAGATAGGGCAACAATAAACGGAAGATGTGACTTTGCCAGCACTCACCAGACTTGGTAGTTTTTGGGTTGTTCCTCGATGATGGCAGTAATGTACCTCATCTCCTCCCTCAGGTCCTTCTCTAAGGCTTGCAGTAATACTCGCCTGTAGTGCCTGCAGATTCCCAGAAACCCAAATTCTGGTTGTTTTTTTGAGTTTTGCAGAGGACATTGTTGTTTTATTTATTTGTAGCTTTGTTTAATGAGTTATTAATGAGTTGCATGCACATATCACCGGAACCACAACATTTACAAAAATGTATTGGTCTTTCAAGTCATTTTGCATGACTTGATTTATATTCTAATAATGCAAGAAAAGTAACTTTACAGCTTAGTTGCTAAAATTAACTATTTGACCACAATTTGTTGACAAAATTCTAAGACTATTACCAAACTCCTGATTTATTTTTCCATTCAGGGACAGTCCTAAGTCCTACTGTATATGAACATTTGTATTAAATACCCTGAAACCCACACCAAGAAGTACATCAGATTTTAGGAAAACATTCATGGTAAACTAGAATGCATTTTTTCCACAAGAATCATAGCACAGAATTTTAAGAAATAATGTTTTGTGTATATAGTCCAAATTGGGGCTTTGTACAAAAGTGATTAAAATTTACATTTTCAAAATCAATCGATAAACTATGATATTAAATAATCAACCCCAATTCTGTCATTAAACAGCTTAGCAAATTTGCTGATGTATCTCATAAAGTTGTGAAAATGAAATGGTTGCAATAATAAACATTTGTTCTCCATTTTGTAAATATACTCACCATACTGTGTAATTTGCAGCATTTAGCTCAATGGCATCAGCTGTCAAGGCGAAAGCCCGATCACTTTTCTCATCATTCTTCAGCAATGCACGAAAACAGTCATAAACATCTGAGACTGCAGGAGAAATAAACATCATGAATTATGAAATCAGAGTTTTACCAACATAGTGTTCCTCAGCTGCACTACACAGTGGAACTGCAAATATGACCTGCATGTCTTCAAGTGCCTATTGAAAGACACTGCTTTTGTTGCACAGTTTGCTGGGAATACTTGAGATACTTAAGTTGAGAAGAACTTAACAACCAAATGTATTTAGTTTACATTATTATGTTTACTTACAAGAAGAGCATATTATAAACTGTTGTTTCATTGACATGGACAGTTAGTATTAAGAACATCAAAAGTTCTTTTCATTGGTCTAATCTGACAAATTGCAACATATTTCAATAGTTATTCTCCCTGACAAGCCATGCTGAGTTGATTTGCAAGTTGTTGCTGGCATGTCAACTTTCCCCTATTTAGTGTCTTATATTAAATTTAAACTCTACTGACTGACATCAACACACTTACACTTTTCAGAGTAGGCAATCCTCACAACAGGATTTGGTCCATCATCTTGCGGAACAGGCTCCAAGTCTGCCCAATCTTTCCGGTCTCTAAAACAGAGGTGAATGGGGATTACAGTGTGTGTGTTTTTCATTTTTCTGTATCTTATAGTTTATAGCATAAGTACATTTACATAAATTACGACTACGTGCTATGTTAATTCATTTTAGTTAGATTTATTTGACGTTAGCTAACGTTAACTTAGTGTTAGCAGCATCTAAGTAGCGTTAACAAGTAGCCAGCTAACCACCTAAACATTGAGAGGAAACGTTACCAAAGCGTTACCTGTAAAAAACATATCGAAACGGATCGTCGGCATAATCAATCTCTTCAGCTTCCACGTCTAACTCTGTGTCTTCTTTAAGTTCTAGCGAGTCATTCGAGGTTTCCTCAAGCCCCGACATTGCTAACTTGCTAGCTCAAGCGCGTCTGTGTTCTGGGAGCGACAAAACAACGTCACTTCCGGTGAGCGATAATGTTGCCTCCATGTGCTGTCGGAAATTATGACAGGACACATGCACAACCCGACGAGAATATTCTGTTACCCGTGTTGCAGTGTCTACAACTGATCGTAAAGTGATGTATTTTATTATATGTTGTTTGACATTCTAGGTAAATAATTAGTAATGTATGTTTCTATTTCCACTCTTTGATTAACATTTAGTCATGACACATATTTGTTCTTACTTGTGCACTTGTGCATCTTCATTCTGAGATGAAGGATGAAGTTGTAGAGCTGTAGTGACTTTGATCACATGGCAAATGAAATTCATTTCATTCTTGATATTATTTCTGTGTGTGTGTGAATATCTAAGTTGACAGTGTTGAAAGCAGCTTGAGGAAAGTGTTACCAATATGTTACAACTACAACTGGCATATAGGTTTCAATTTAACAAAATTTTAAAGCATCCAATTTAACTAGAGAGTACAGATAGAAGATAAACCATTTTATCTACAACACTACGAGTGCTAACTAAAACATAAACTTGATCAGAAATTTTACAACCATCCCCAGCCTCTCCTATAGGATAAAAACAGTGGTGATATCAGAACCCTGTGGCGCTCCGGTGGAGTTGATTCTGATGGGGTCCACTGTTGAATGAAACTTTTGTCTGGGTACAATAAGATGCAGAGTTGCGTCGATCAGCAGCTTGTGTCCCATCGAGTGAGGCTGCACTGCATCAAAACTACCAAGAAGTTCACAAAAAGCATCAGAACATAACTTTCGGGCATTTCTAGGTGAGTGGATAAATCACAGAGCAATGGCAGAGCAGCATCACCCACAAAACGCCTGTGTTGCTTGTAGGGTGGGGTGCCACTAGTCAGAGGTTTGATTCTCAGGGACTGACACCAAAACCTGACACTTACCATTGATTGACCAGTTTTCTGCTATGAAACTCCATTGTAGCTGCACTGGAAATATTTGGACATGACATCACGTTGACCGTTTGGTGGTGTATTTCTCTTATTCCCACTGATAACTAGCCAAATAAAACAGGCCCAGAAATGCCAGATACACTGACAATAACATTTTGATAGTGTTTAAGTGTTGTAAGGCAGATGTGCCACTGCTTGTAGACAAACTGGGATGTGTGTATGCTGGTGTGTATGTAAGTGATCTATGCTTGAAATTCGTTAATGTTCATGTGCTTTACTCATTCTCAAAAAACATTATGGAGGCCTTTTTTCATATCCTGGTACATAGTAGACCTACATTTGTAAACAAATTCATGGTAAATGAATAACCATCATTAATCATTGTCTTGGACATTTCAGTTTTGATTTGTGAACATGAATAAGTCTCTCTTAAAGCTAGAGAAGAGGGCAAAAACCCCAGATAAATTTTCTTGAGAGTTGCTAGGGAAAAAGGATAGTGGAAAACATCACTGAACTTCAAAGGCTTGGGTAGAGATCAGCTCTCCAGCTCCCTCTTCTGGCTGCGTTTGGTTGTAGTCTTAGTCGTAGGTGTTGCGGAGTGAAGAAATCACAGTACCCCCAACTTGAATAAATAAAACAAATACTCAATAGTTTCAAATTGCATATTTGTTTCCAAGCTTGCTTATAAACTCGGCTTTTAAATTCTGTTAACATTGTGGCATTTGAAGCCAACAGGTTTTCAGACAGCAAAGCATTGGGAAGAACAAATTCCTTACTTGATGTAAATAATTTCTTAAAAGCAAGGTCAAGCTGAACTTTATTTTCATCAACGACTCTGGACATTATAAAAATAAATAGATGATTCACAGTCAGTGGATCGTAATACAAATTGTTATCAAAATTATGTCTTAGCCAGAATGAATTGAACACATGCATCACCATTCTATTGACTTATACATGTTCAGAATACTTGTCCCCAGTATTTGCAATTAACAAAATCAGTTTTCAACAAAATCTGTTGACAAAATATGAATTCACCATTCAAATTAGACAGCTACGCGAGTTTGATATACTTTCCGACAAGGTTTCAGTGATGGCTTGACCCAAAACATGTTCAATGACTGTCATCTGGATCCAATCCATGTTTTTCAATATAGCGTCTGGATGAGAAAATTAGAAACAAGACAAAGCGTTAATGTTAATGGCTGCAGTTGAATTTAACCAACAGTGTAAAGATGGGTACAAATGTCCAGTGCAATTTTTATTTTTCACTCATCAACTTGGCTGGTGATGCTTTATACCAAAGCATCAAAAGAGACAAAGATTTAACATTGGTGAGTCCAGCTTTCTCTGGACGGAGCCTCGCTGCTGTTTAGACGTTTTGATTTGTCACTTCCTCAAGAGACAAAGAAATGACCATACCCGACACCAGAATTAAATTTGGGCAAATAAGCTGAATCTATGGTGTCTCAAAGAGTGTCCTGCTCTTCTCTACTGCAGCGCCAATTTGTGATTTCGGTGGTAAGATGCGTATATTTTTATATAAAAATGTTATCTAGTGCAGCGTTACCACTATATGGAATAAGTATCTAGTGGTAGACATCACTTGAAGAATGAATTCAAACTCTTTGATTAACTTTTTTGTCCTATTATGTCCTATTAGGACATAAAAGGACAAATAGTCCTTCCAGAAATTGAAAGGACCTGACGTGTTTTCAATGAGTCAGTTGGAACTGTTGAGAAATTGTAACAGAACATTTCATTCCACTACCTGCAGCTGACCCTACATGCCATTTCTGTTGCAATGTTGCCAATATAAATATTGATTCCCTAAAAAATTAAGTTTTATCTGTATTTGATAAATTGAAATAAAACTAACCTTCTTGCAAAATTATATAACGCCTCTTTCCTCTCTTGGAGAGACAAATGTCTGTCAACTGGTGATTTCCCAAAGGATTTGGCAGCAGGCTGTGGATGAAAAGAGAACAGATTTGGAATTTCCTGAAAGCAAAAAGCTAAATGGATTTACCCATATCAATGAAATCAATTATTGAAATTGAATGTTCAAACCTTAACGGTAGGAGTGGGACCAGATGAGAAGGAGGACGAGTTCCTAGAAGGACCAAATGCAGACATCCCGCTTGCTTCCATTGGAGTTTCCTCCGAGTTCTCCAACAGATTGGTTATGGTGGTGTCAACACAATTTGTTTTTGCTGTACACAACCCAGAGTCAGAACTTAGTGTTTTTGTGCTAAAATATGTAGCAAGACAAGGTTACATTCAACATTGTGGTAAATGCCATTTCTAAATGGCAAAAATACTTAAGTAGACAGAGTTAATGGTTCACAGACCACGTAAAAGACCAGAGATTTCTTTATGGGGTGTGGTGGAAGTCATCATGGTGTAAAAGTGCACCATACCTAGGTCCCTTGCAATGACATTTAGTGGGACATCAGGCAGCACGTCCTTCACCTGCTGGGCCATCTTAATAATCCTATGATCCTCTGTTCCCGAGCTTTGTACCATGAAACCGAGGGAAATGGAGCCAGGTCTAACACCTAGGTTTGTGAGAAGAATGTGTGTAAATGTCCATGAAATCCCCAAATTCTCATAATAAATCATGTAATACACAAAGAGTTGTCAACAGTTTGTAATTCTATATACACCGAAGCAGATGCATTGTGTTCATTTGTTGACTCTCTTACTTGTAGAGGTCTGTGGTGCAGTATGTCGTTTCCTTTTGATGTGCTCCGCTTTATCAGCTTTAGTGATCTGGGTGGAGACCAAGCCAAGTTCACAGGCTAGCAGCTGAAAAGGAGGACAACCAATCAGAACTCTGAAGAGTGGAAAAGTGGACCTGCATTAATTTGTGTTGAATGGAAAGTTATGAAAGGGGAGTCCTTTTATCAAATTGGAAAGCCACTGGTACCGGTTTTGGTTTTTGGGATACCGGGAGGCAGACGTTATTAGTATTTATTAACAATATTAGTGAAATACAGTGGGCCTGAAAAAAAAAAACACATTTGTAGCACCATCAAAACAGTTTACAAACTATTTTTGACACAATTAACTATAAGGAAGAACTCTATGTAACACTTCAAAGTCCACTCAACAGTTCAGGAGCACCAAGTACGACTGATAACGACAGAAACATATTTGACTCCCAGCACATAAATTAAAAATACTACTACAACATAATGAAAGCAAAAACAAGTTATCAGTTCAATATAGGTTAATAGGAATGAGTTTTCGGTTGTGTCTTAGAAGAAGATATAGAGTTTGTTAATAGTATTTCCTCAGGCAAGTGACTCCAAAGCTTAGGGGCCCTGAACGCTTGATCACCTTGTCTTGTCTTTGTGGAGACTTTGGAACAATAAAAAGGTTGAAGTGCGAGAGCCACAGCATCAAGCGATATCCTAGTTCTGTCATTTATTTTGCCTTTCATTCTTGCCTGTATGTAGTTAGTTGATTGTAATAGTCCTTCTGGAACCACAGTCCAAAACAAAAAACAAAAACAGGCAATTAGTGATAAGGTGTAGGTTTGACAGGTTGTAGGAAGGGGATGTTTCAAATATACAGGTATTTTGCTTTTTGGAAAAGTCGAGTGGATTTTGCCTTTATGAATCTGAGGGCGAGGTGGTTAGGGTGTGCAATCGAGTGGCAAACACTAGTTTTACCTCCTGGACTTTGTTGGCAAACTCCTGCATGGACTCGCCATCCTGTCTGGACACTGGTGGGAGCCAACTAGGGGAGATAGTGAAAAATAGAAAAGCGATGGAAAAAATAATAATTCTGACAGCAATTTTGGCAACAGGGATATGCAGAATCATCCAGGAAAGTTGTTTTTTTGAAAGACTGAATTTAGGAGTCAGAGCTGTAAAACAATTAATTACTTATGAAGGCAATTTATTTTGGGAGTGAAAAATGTGTAAATGTAGCTGAAGAGTAAAACTGAGACTCATGGTCACTAACCACATTACAATACTGGCTAGAGAAGACAATTATGGATGAGCCTGGGGTTGTAATAATAATAAAAGCATTTCCTTCTCCTTTTTCCAGCAACCATGAGCGCTAAGTGGTTGCAGAGACACATCTCCACAAAATAATTAGTCCATTTTGAAGAGTCCAGTTTGGGACATTACATTATTTCGCTGCAAAATATCATCATACAATTTTTTAAAAAGCAATTTCTGATAGAAATAATGATAGAAATTATTTAGTACCTTACATGATACACTGTACATGGAGCAAAAAATGTCCACAACAGTTCCATCAGCCAACTGGACTCCGGTGTGCTCTGTGGACAAAGACAACAAAATGAAATAATGGTATTATTGGATTATAGTATTACAATGTACGCTGAAATAATCACACGCGGTACATTCAGTTACATCTGCCAGTTCATGGAGCCTATGGACAAAATGGCCATGGGCTTTTATTAATCCTGTACTCACTGTCATTTCACATCTAAACTATTCTATGTATGTATGTATGGAGACAAGATTTCAAAAAGATACTCCTTAAGCTCTCTGTGCATCCTGCGTTCATAACAGATCTTCATATATAACCAGTTTGTGGTTTGAAGAGGTGCCCGTGCATTGACTCAGGATATGTTTACGAATGTGTGACATACTTGACATTTCGCAACATAATCCCACGATAGTTTAAAACCTATCTTCACCAAGTGGGCACACCAGACTTCAACCACGGCTGTACACTGCAACACTCATTCTTTGTTCCAGTTACTGAGACAGAGAGACTTGGCTGCGTTAGGTTTTTGTGGCCCACACTAATTATTTTCTTATTGCATCTAGGACATAGCACTCATTTTGTAATTGTTAATTTCTTCCATGACTGGAAAATTAGCTTATAAAATGCCAGGTTTTCCAGGATGAATGCAACCTTCCAATTTCACTTTTAAAACCTTTTACTGGATAATGTTTTTGTAGTTTGATATTTTATATTTTAGTATCTTGTTTGGTTCAAGAATTCGTTAATGGTATATTATTTTGGCATCAGTTCCCTGGACCCCATTTTTTAAATCTTTCTTCGTTAAAAATCGAGTTCAAATGATATTACCAAAGCAAGCAATGGTCTCGTCACCCGCAAGGCCACAGGCTGAATGGAATCGGTCAGTGAGAAAGGCCAGGAACTGAAGGGAAAAAGCATAGTCACTTGATGAGTCTGTATGCTGTATCACATAATGTTGGATAAGCAAAGTGTTACATTTCTTTAAAGAAATGTAACACTTTGCTTATCCAACATTATGTGATACAGCATACAGACTCATCAAG
>CABFOQ010001276.1:0-15705 GCA_900660455.1 Gephyroberyx darwinii | reverse complement strand
AAGAGATAGTACAGAGAGACAATTTCTGTCTGTCTTTACAATTGCTTAATAATCTCATCCACACTCTAGGGTTTCTGTGAGACAAGCTCCAAAAACAATGCTGCAGCTTCTTTGTGGCTGGGCTTGCTCAGCCCATAATTCAAAGGATTGACTTAGCTTCATTTGTGACATCTGTGACTAGGGGTGAGAGCAGTGAGGATGATTTATTTATTGTGGTTTTGGCTGGGCTTATGGTGTCTGCTGGTTGGGCTGTAGACTCTGTGTTGAATAACTTTAAGCGACATAATGCTCACTTTATGCACATAACTGGCACAATGAATTTTTAATAGTGAAGCACACACCATGACTGGTTATCCAAACTATGTTAACTGGATACCCAAACCCATTTCCCTGAGGAAGCTCATCAAGGGAATGGTCGTCTAGAGAGTCTTGTGGTGCTCCTTTGTTTGTTTATTTACCAGGATATAGACTATAGATTAGTGAGGCAAGACTGTCAGGGTTCCTGGATCAGTTCAATTTAGGATGCGCATAAGGTGTACAGAGAAAACGTGACAGCAGCAGTGAAAGTGTTACGTACAGCATCTGTCTAGCAACATCAAAATTTTAAATTAAATACAACTTTTACATATTATGTTTAATATATAAAAGTATACACTCTTAGATGTTAATCTAAATGCATCACTCTATATTGACAACATAATAAATTGTGTGAATTGCTTTGTAACCACAATTTCATCTTTTTGGTGCTTGTGTTGACCAGCACAGATCAGGTCAGTTTTTTTGACAAATCAGATCAGTTTTCTGACAAATGTAATCCACTAGATGGCCAAATAAACCAGAGGATCCCATAGAATGGAACCTGGGGGTATTCCACAAAGCAGGATTAGCAGGATTATTTATGAAATATCTTCTGATTTTGCAATCATCAACATGGATGATTAAATCATACTCCTAAAGTTGCTATTCAAGTTTTGATTTACACATTCAAATCAGTACCATCAGGATAAATTTCCCCTAGTGGGACAATAAAATTTGACTTGACTTGACTTCAATATTGTTCATACAGTAGGGTCCTGCTTTATGAAATACCCCCTGGTTATGATTATTAAAAATATAATGAAATCAAAAAGAGCCCATCAAAATGACAAGACCTATTTAAGGCCTTTTCGGAAAATTGTGCCATGCTAAAGGGACAAAATTACATGTTCAATGTAATAGGCATCATTCCAAGTTGTCTGGTATATGTTTTGTAATTTAGTCTTTGTGTAAATTTAGCAGCCCTATATATGTATGGTATCTTATGGATATATGGTGTGAAAATGACTTTTTTTCTTTTTTGGTATTACTATTCAAAAAAAACCTTCACGCGTTCGTCAAGAAGAGTTTTATTTTGAAACATATTTCGGTTGCGCTAACAGGACCAGTGTCACTGGTGGTGGGAACTTCCGACCCACCGCTTCTCTCCAGTTCATATGATGTAACGTATGGTGCATTCCATTGTACTCGGAACTCGGAAAAAAACAACCTCCGACACGGAAAAGTGCAATAGAACAGTCATTCTACTCGGATTTCCCAGTCAAAAACTTGGGCAAGATCCAACTGGCCTGAGTTCGCCGATATATACACACCTGACGTCAGCAATATAGTGGCGCACACCGTGAAGAGTAAACACAATTCCCTTTGCATCAATTTTTTCTTCATGTGTCGTTTTTGTTATGAAAACATGTTGAAACAACTTTGCAGTTTACATTTGTAACGTAATTCGGTTGATTTGTGCTCAACGTTACGAGATGTAAGTCTTTACTAGCGTGTGGTACTAGCCTACTAACGTTAGCATTACTAGTTCACTGATAGGCTAACTTTATGTGCCGTTTCTCTTCACTAATGGCGCTGTAGCAGTTGATGTAGGTCCTCTTTATATGCTTGTGATATTCAGAGACTTGCCATACAAACATGAGTTTGCTGCGGGCGTCCATGTTTTCCCGAGCAGATGCACTGGAGCACATTTGAATGGAAGTCGGGAATACCGACTCGGAATTATCGACTTCCGACTTGCAATGGCTTGCACCATTAATGAAGATAATTGGCTAACCTAGGCAACGGTTACATGGCGGATATTTATAAAATGTTTCAGTAGCACTTCAGGTAAGATCATTTTCCTTTAGAAAGTTGTACAGTAACTGAAAACTCTAGCTCTTGAAGTTTGAAATTGTGCCACCCGCCCACCTTGCGTTAACTGTTAACCGAAAACTAGTAGTATGCCGTTGACTATCGAGGAATTACCAGCGAGCTAATGTTAATGTAATCGTTTCGTTAAAGTACTTGTCAAAACATTCTCTCCACATTGATGAGTAGCTCGGCTACTCAACCTAACAGCTAGCTGATGAATAAAATAAATTGTTAGGGAAATTAACAGTTGAAGAGTCGTTAACAGTTAAATTAGACTGTGCTAGGAGCTAACTGCTAGCTATCTAGCTAACTAACGTTAGCCAAGAACAGTAGGAACCATAACCTATAGCTCCGTGGAGCCGTAAGTCAAGGTGACATGGCAGTCACAGATAGCGTTAGCAGCAGTAAAATATACCATTTGTGTCATTGAATTCGGTTAATTTCATACATGAGTCCCAAATTGTTGCAAGAGGTAAGATTTTGTGCTTCCATCTAAGGTTCATCTAAGTGCTACTTGTACATACAGATCTGCTTCTTATTGATGGTTGATCAGTTTCAAGTTCAAGTCATTTATTATCAAATGTGCAGCATCACTTACAGTCATATTGTACAATGAAATGTTTTGGACGAGGCACATTCCAACATGGTAGGTACACATAAATCAAAAAGATAAAATAGAATAAAATAAAATAAAAGTAGCAATGGAACAGGTTAAGGGCTAAACTAGAATAGAAAGAGAATGTATGGATATGCGAAGCAGCAGGTTTGGTAAACATGAATGATCTAGAGATACAGATGTGCAGGTATAAAGGGCATGAGCATATAAGTATTGTTCATAAAGTGGCGTGGGTATGAGGTATAGGTTTAGTTTGATAAACATCTCTCTCTCCACCTTTGCAGGGCTGTGCCAAACTTTGGATGGAGCCAGCACCCGAATTGACACTTTCTTGTTTAGAAAAGGACATCACGGATTCAGAACATCTTCCACATCGTTCGAGAGAAGAATGGTCAAATATTTTGCTAATAACACAGACATCAGGAGTAAGTGGGACCATGTTGTCTCTGCTTTCTGGCAGAGGTACCCCAACCCATTCAGGTATTGTAATATTTTCATGGTCAATATTTTATCACAGTTACTCATTTGAAAATATCCTGTGAATTTCAAAAGTCTACACACCTTATTAGATTTTATAGTTTTAATTGGTTTGAGACCTGATACAAAAACATACTAAATCACACTTTTTTTCCACGTTCATTTGGATATAGTAACCAGCAAAATCAAGGTGAAAACAAAAGACTAAGCTCTGAACTGTTTTTCCATTCCATTTCCAACTATTTTTAATGTAACATTTCCCTGACTTTAATAACTCTTTTCCAGTTTTCTTTATTTCAATGCATTCTCTGTACATTGTGATAATAACTGATATAGTTTGATTAGATGGCTCTTTAATGTCCCCGAGGGGAAATTGCAGTTATGCAGCAGAGGGTGTAGAAAGCAAGAGAGAAGCACACAGCACTATACAATAAACAGGTTTGGAAAATAAAGGTTATATAAAAAAAAATATATATATATATATATACAACAAATAAAAATATATACTAGTTGTAGTTGTAGCTTCTCCTGAAATGGATTAATTTCAACTGGTGGGTGAGATTAGTGTGACAGATTAGAGTGCCAGAGAACATAATGTCATGAGATCGGTTTAGATCAATTTCTATACACTGACCAACTTTTTTATTTTGTGGTGGTCGTGCCGATATTGTGGGCGTGTGCCACAGATGAGCCTGTTTATGGGAGACACTGCTGAGTGTATATGACTTTACGTTTGAGAACCTATGACAGAGAGGAGCTCACAGCCGTTATTGAGATAGAGAACTGAGAAAATATAAAGAACTAATACCAGGTTTGTCATATTGGAAGTTGTGTTATCAAGCTCTTTATTTTTTCCAACAACTTCAGAAATAGAAAAGATACAACTTGGTCCTACTATGTTTCACAAATATCACAGTTGTCTTTTGTTAATTTACAAAACTGTTTGTCAAGTCCCATGAAGCACCCATGTACATTTTCTGTTAGTTGGTGGTTCAAAAGTGGACCACTATTTTAAATCGAACCGTGATGATTCACAAACGGAACTGAAACTGAAAAGGGTTACTGGCCATCTGGCTGACATGCCTGTTTGTGTGTCCATCAGCACCCATGTTCTCACAGAGGACGTTGTGTACCGGGAGGTGACTGCGGACCACCTGCTCCTCTCCAGACGTCTCCTCACTAAGACCAATCGGTTGCCGCGCTGGGCAGAGAGGTTCTTCCCCTCCGGCATGTCCCGTTCCGTCTACATCATCGAGGACTCCATTGTGGACCCTGTCTCCAGGAGCCTGACCACCTATACCTGGAACCTCAACCATACCACACTCATGGTGAAACAAACACTCGTACACACGTTCTGAATTGTTTTTCAGTTGTGTAATTTACTGCTTTTAGCATGACTTTTCCCTGACTTTCTGATGAACCTTTTTGCGGCCAATGTCCTATAAAGTGTCTTTGAAAGTGTTTTCATCGTCCATTGGTCCAGTGTCCATCTATCTCTCACTGACTACCAGTCCCAGGCCTACATTACCGTCACAGAATCTGAGATTCTCATTTAAACGCATAGTTTGTCCACTTGAGTTTCTTCAGGAGCAACAGTATCAAAGTAGAGTCGGCGAAGAACGGTGTGTTTAAAGAAAGTTAGTTTAGCATGGTGTATAATTTGAAGGGTAAAGTGTAACCTTAGTCATGTCACTGGTTTCTCGGTTAGTAAGTCTGTCACAACTGAAAGAGATTTAAAAAAAACGGAAATCGTTTCCTCCTCCTCCTTCCTTCAAAATACCTCGCCTGTGTGAGTTTGTGGCATGTGACGTGTCCCTTAATGTCATATGAAGGGATGATAACAGACTTAACCTTAAAAGTACAGTAACAGTGTTATTTATTATTATTAATATTATTACTGAAATGGTAATTTCACTACTCGTTACTGAGGAAAGTAATCTATTACTCTAACGTGTTACTACAAATGCTAATTTCAGCCAATTCTCTCTCAAAGACCTTGAGTGTAAAGCTTTGACAATTTCAGTCTTGGCCACAAGGTGTCTGTACTGATTACTGTACTTCAGACATGTACTAACTAGTGGGCCAATTTCTTAAAATTAAACCTTCTGTCAGAAGTTCATATCCTTATTCTGTAAAGTGCTTCACAGATATTTTTTGTAGTGCTAACAGCTATGAATCCAGAACTGAGCCCATATCCCCTCAAAATGACCCTGGGTACTCTATTTCCCTTTTTTTCTGTTCAGTGGAGAAATTCTGTTGAGCTGTTCATGTTCACAAATCTAGACTGATCTAAATTGCCTGAGGTTCATATGGAAACAATAGGTTAATTTGGTTTCGAGGTGGGTTTTGCCTGGAAGTCAGCTCTTAGCTATGTTTAGGCTGGAGGGGAAATCCATCCATGTAATTATTTTACTTGAGATGTTGAACTGGTGAGTGACGACAAAATGAAACAACTCTACAATATAGTACTTTACGATAACACCCCTGTCACTGCCTCCCTCCCATATTAGTCTGTTGAAGAGCGTTGTGTGTTCCAAGAGTCGGAGGAGCAGCCCGCCTCCACCCAGCTGAAGCGAGAGGCATGGATATCCTCAGGTGTATACGGCTTCTCCAGACCTATTCAGGTACATTCGACCTCTGTGAACATTATGTAGTATTTACATGCTTAGATCTGCATGTTAACTGAACTGTTGATTCTGAGTAGGATTCATTCTCGGCTCATTCTCAGATCAGGATTCATTCTCAGCAGATGTGGCAACATGATCAAATGAAGGTTTAGATGAAAATAAAGTTTCACAATTCTCTCTTTCAAAAGTATCTGAATTCAGCTGGTGAGAGCCCATGTTCTTTGGTTAAGTCAGATATGATTTAACCAATGCAGGCTTTGAGTAGTTAGCAGCTTGTAAAGGACACTTTCAGTTGTTGCCTGTAAAATCAGTTTAGATAATCCAGTTGTGGATTAAGCCTATATTTTCTTACCCTGGACACATTAGTTTTATCATAGAAGGTGACATGTACTGTATTTTCAGGCCTCTCGTGATCTCTAGGTCAAGCAATAGCATGGGCAGCAGAGACGTGGGAGCCTGCTTTCAAATGCCAAAATAAAGAAATGGGAGATTTGAAGGGAGAACGGAAATGGGGGCCAATTATATGTCAGCCTACTATTATTAATGGTGGAACATGGCAGACTTGCTTGAATGCCCTAGAGAGAGGGAGATAGAAGATTGTAAGCAAAGTGCTGTTATTCAGATGCCCCCCCACCTCCCATCTAAAGCCATTTCCTGTTCTGTCTTTTCACAGGAGTTTGGATTGGCCCGCTTCAAGAGCAACCAGGTGAAGGCCATGAAAGGGCTGGAGTATGCGCTGTCGAACTTACACGGTATGTACACTGCACCAGCAGAAAATGGAGAAAAGTGCAAGGGAAAAGGGACACAAAACATTGTTGGGTCTGGAAAGGATAAAAGTCATACAGGAAGAAGGGTTCTTTTTTCCTCAGGACATTGTTCTGTGTCACATTTTATTTATTGTTAAATTAAGAATAGTTTTCCAAACTTTCACTACATGGCTAGTGAAACCTCCTAATGACTGATTGTGATGAGTAAAAATTGTGAAACTGCATCAAAATACAACATTTACCCTCCCATCGTCCTGGTATGGCAAAAATGTTTCCCCTCTCATCAGTGGATAATCAGCTTACGCTTGCTCTTCTGTCACATCACTTTAAGACTTCCACAGTGTAGAACGCAGCAGCAATGATTCAAGCATGCCTAATTGCATCATTTTTGGCCTGCCAGAGATGGCCTTGCCTAGAAATCGACACCTACATGTTCTATTTAGTTCAAACAGCCTGGTGATTTATGCATCTCAAGCAGCATAAAGGTCCTTGTTGTGGCTTAGAAGTACCATGTGACTACAGAGGAATATGGAGCCATGACAACCACAGTGACAAGCAGCTTGGATGTCTAAATTGGGGCTTGGACCAATACATTTAGTCTAACCAGTGTTGTATAACCAAAATATTCTAAAGCAAGTCCCATGAGATACATCAAAACAGTCCCTGAAACAAAAATGGTACCAAAACATCAGTAACCTTTAATTACAGAAACCCCATTAATCTTTCAAGTAATTCCTTACAATTGTACCTATGTTTTGCGCACTTGCTACAAGGCCTTTCCCTGTCAAGCCCAGAGTTATTAGTAACAGTTTCTGGTTCAACTACAAACTAAACCTTGGCTTTAACCAAAAGAGAAATAGCACAAAGCATTCAACTTTGAAAAGTTGGTGTTAATCAGAGTTTGATAGAGCCAAGAGAGGTGGAGTTTGGATCTGGGAGCCATTATAAGCAAAAGGTATTTCCACACTTTTGTACTCTATCATTGTTGGCAGTGGGCACTGACAAGTGAGAAGGTCTGTGCAGTGGCACAAGCTGGGTGTCATGCTGATGCAGCATGCTGTTGTCTAAAAGGACATTCTCCCATTGTTGTTATTTTGTCCCACTCCCCTCTCTGTTGATGCAATTGCAGGACTTGGCATCAGGCTAAGCGTGGTGGTAAGTATGTTAGCAGTGGGGCATCCATCTGCCATCCCGGGCCTTGCCCAGGGTTGTCACATGATAGCATGTAGGCCCGGTACAGTAGCCTCTGTAGCAAAGGTAGTGACTCTCTAGAACTCTCCCCTTTTGTTTATACTGCATGTAGATTCATACCGTATTTGCCTTGGGAAAATCAGAGAGCAGTAACTGAGTAGTGAAACAAACAAAATTGACTTCAAAGTTTGTGGATAGTACATCGTTTAGTTGCATTTAATAGTGTAATTTTCCTTTATATGAAATCAAAACCCTAGTCATGATCTTTCTTCTTTTAGAAGACATAAAAAGTAGTTACTGCAGTTTACAGACATTATTGACTTTTTCCCACTACAGTGAATGTTTTCTTACAATACATGATAATAACTAGCTAACAAATTATCTAGCCTTACTGCTAGCCCAGATAATAATGAAATTTGGTTGTCTCAATTTTGGAAATTGTAGGTTGTTACCAGTTGTTGGCAATAGGTCCATACATTTAATGAGTTTTGTTTTTTAAATCACAATTCCTATATTTTCATCTCAGTAGTCACTATCTAGTAAATAATTGTTTCTCAAACACTTTCCAATAGGAATGTACACATTACATTAATAATTGCACACTAATATTATTACTCTCACTACGATAGTGCTGTTATCTATCACCTAAACATTGGAGTGTCAAAACCAGAGCAGACTGCAGTAACTACAGCTACACATTATAGTACAAAGGCAGAGTGCACTAACTACTTTTGACACTTGACAAATATTATGCTATAGAAGCAATATCAAGTAATCCTTTCTCACTTGACAGGTGGTGTCAGCTACTGCACTTTGCCATTGTATGGCTTAACACAGTCAGTGTTTTTCCTTCAGAAACCTTGGAAAAATGGTCAGAAGTTTATTATTTGGCTGTTTCATATAAAAAAAAATCTGATTTATGAGTGGCAGGAAAGGTAGAAAAGAGCAACATAGTTTATTGGATGGATTTAAATCAGCAATGTTGTGAGTGCATTATGTAGCTTGTGCTTTTCATTTTCTCAGTTACCCTCTTGATAATTCGACTGTGGAGTCAGCCACAATACTCATGACCTCATAGGTCCGCTTAATTCCAACATTTAGCTCACCGCCCTTCCTCCGATCTCCTGCTGGGCATTAAGTGTCAGTTAATTGGCACTGCTGCTGCTTAAGAAAGTTTGCCATCAACTGCTATGAAGGCACTGAGTAACGGCTGATGCAAAAATATGAAATAACCCCACTGAAGTACTCAGAATGGCTAGACGGTTGTAAGGATCCTAGCTAGACCTCTATTACAGCTGACTGCAAGGTGTTTGGTCTAGCAAGGAGGATTCTGATCTCTCCCGGTGCCAATCATCTGATTGCATGCAGGTGTGATGAAAGGAGTCTGAAAGACTGCAATATCTTAGATAACTTTCTTCACTGTCTGTCTTTTTGTCTCAGGCATTCTCTTTAAAGGTGCTCTCAGCCGAGCAGGGAGTTTGCTTGTTGCCGTTCAGACTGAGGCGGGTGTTGGTAGGGCAAATCCACCAAACCAGGCAACGCAGCTGATAAAGGATGTGCATGAGAAATCCATTTAGTTATGGTAGGGAAGGCGAAAAAGTTTAAATCAATTTAACATTTCCAAGTGGAATCTGCAGGGAATTCATCTTGCAGCCAATCAAATAGGGGCTGACTTGGCTCCCATTTTCCCCCCCAAGTTCCTCTCCTGAAGCGTTTTCTCCCGACACTACCATGGAACTGCCCTCCCAGGTGGAGCACTTTGCAGATATCCACTGCTCTGTCTGATGGATTTGGCTCTTCCCTGGTTGGCTCTACTCTGAGCTTTCGGTCTCTAACATAATAGTGGAATACTGCTCTGTGTTGTTGTGACACTAGGGTAGGGTCTCCAAGTAGAGATGGTGGTGTTGTTTTCACATACTTGGGGTTGAGGGTTCACAATGAGGTTGGACACAAATAGATGCACACCCCCTATGGTGCTGGGTCCAGAGTATCCAGCAATTTATAACAGCAGATGTCGGTGTGTGCTTGCATACTGACCTGAGGTCCAACCATTAGATTATTGGCACCCTTGCATTTTATGCATATAATGTACAATATCTTCTGAAATTGAAACCACTTTTGGTCTTCACTGTATGTTCACAAATGATGCTGTAATGTTTACACCAATGAATCATGTGTTGTATTATTCTTCAAAACAAGACAATGTCATACTCATTCTGTTCTTTCTGTCTCTCTGAACATACACCTTGGGCTCACAGGAGAGACACCCCAGCAGCTGCTCAGGGACACAGTGAAGGATGCATCGGAGAAGGCCAAGGAGGCAACATTTGCTGCTACAGAGAAGGCCAAGACCCTCGCTTCAGCTGCTACTATACCACAGAAACCCCAGCAGTATGTCTGACAGGGCCACTCTCATGTGGCGATATGGAGCATAGATACTGATGACCTTCATTCAGTGCCTCTTGGTGATCTTGACTGGACTGGAGCTATGCTGGGATCATGCCTGTCACTGTTATGTCTGTATTTCTCTATCCTACTTACCAGCCAACCACTGCTGGGTCAGCTCTGAGGTTAGGCTCAATGTTCTCTTTCTCTTCTCTCTCTTGCTCATGAAATCTCAGGTACTGAACTATTGTGTATAACCAACTGCCTTAGTGGAAGCTGTGACATTTACCAGCAACACTTTTTATGGTATCGCTTTGGCCATGGTGTCTTGGTCACTTAAAATTTAAAGGCAGTAGGTAATTGCATCATTATAAATTCATTATCAATAAGGCATACTTATTTTCTGTGCAATGAGAAAATTTTTCAAAAATGTATTGGCACTGTGGGGTTCTACCACTTTGTTAAATACATCAATAATGTGAGTAGGTTATTGCAGCAGTCATCCATCCAGGATTATAATTTGATGGGCAAGATACTTGTGATGATGGGTTTATGACAGTTTCTTATTTATTTTGCACTTCCTGGCTTCATACCTGCAGTAAACTTGCCCATTTCAAACATCTCCATACAATATCTGGGATACCACACATCCAAATTTATAATAATGCCAACAAATGGAAAAGGTACTGTAAAATGCTACTTGTTTGTCAGTGCCACCAAGGCCTCCCCTAAAGCGATGATAATCAAGAGAGTCCAAAGAAGTGATTTGTACAAATCAGGAAAACCTGAATGAGAAAAACAAATCGAACCTCTATGCTTGAATGTACCATGTAATGTGATTTCCCTTTAACTGCATGGCGTATGTGTCATCCAGGTGTGAGTGAGAATGGATCATTTCAAGATGTCGTGAAATTGATATGAAGTTTACCATTACAAAGAATCCATTTTATGTAAATATTTATTTGTAAACATTTGAATGATTGCATTCCCTTTTAGATGGACTTGACTGGATTCTCTGGTTTGACAATTATGTGATATAATATAAAACCTAGTTAGTGTTAGTATTTATCAAATTATGCTGTAATAAAATGTGATACATTTACCATTTAATTACGCCTCTTTGGTGATTTTTATGTCTACTTTTTTCTATAATGGTCACGGGAGATTTAAGGCTTGCAATTAAGAAGTAACCTTTGAAAACTGGTTAGTATTCCTGACTGCAGAGGTCATTGTTTTACAGTTGCAAAAAAAAAAAACAGGAAGTGCCAAGTAAGACTGAGAACTGCATTATCAGCTCAACCTTGCTTTGTTCAGTTCTGGGCTGTCAGTTTAGGAAATAATGAGGCCACAACAACCTTATGTATAAAACATTTTAATTATATTACAAGAGAGAATACACTGTACCTTCAAGTGTTTGCTAAATCGTAGCCAGCACCAGGTACTCGTGTACACACACTCACACGCACAAAACAAAAGAACTTATATAACACATCTTCTCAATGCATATTACACATCTGCTAAAAGGAACATATTCACAGGTCTCTGGCACAGAACCCTCCCTACTACAGACAGTATGTTAGCCTGGCTACTATGCCAATCCCCTCCCCCCACCACCACCACACCACCACCCTCCCACTTAAATCTCAACCAGCTCTCCCTCTCTACAGCCTGTATGTTCTTGAGCCGTTGTGGGTATGCACGCTAATCCATACGCCAGTGTGACACTCCTCCTAGAGTCGTCTGCTGCCAACTCTGGACAGCAAGAGAACACATACTCCAGAGCAACGCTAACAACGTTGCCAAGACAGAAAGACGGAAATAAAAGGAGAAAAGACAGAGAGAGGCAGGGGGTTTAGAGAGGGGGATGCTGACCTAAAATCTACACTTTATTTGTTGTTAAAGCTATTCATCTGGAATTACATAGGAACTCTTCCTTAATCTTTCTGCATGGAAGGTATAGAACATCAAAGTGACTTTATTTGGCAGGAACAATATTTCATGGAAGTCATTGTGTCTGTAAGCACCATTACTTGGGACGACTTGGGACAGGACTTTTGTTTTTGAGTGCACTGACATTTCCTCCTCTGTCCTAGTCTGTACAGGCTCAACCGTATTTCACCCCAAAACCAGATCTCTCCTGGGCCCTGCACGCCTGCTGACTTCCTTAGGCATCACACTGTGCTTTTGTGCTCTTAGAAAACCCACACACTTAAGTAAATCTTTGTGCAACAGTAACATGAAAGCGAATATCAAACCTTGTCTGAAGTCAACAATTTTTAAATTCATAGTCTGACGAGCACCTGACTCTCATGTGACTCTTAAATGATGCTTTTATGTTAATAAAAGGTGTTTCTAATTAGAGCAAATTTTACTGTTCAACAGCATCTCCAAATTCTGATTCACTTCACAATCTTCATCGATCAGTACAATCGCTGGTTTTAAGGACGTTTCTTATTTTCAAGGCACATCATTAAAGGAAATTCCATAACCACTATCCAGCAGTCAAATATATACTACCACCCACAGTTAACTGCTCAGAAACCGCTCGTTCTGAATGTGTGCTATGTACAGTTTTAATGATGTCATTGAAAAAGTATAATCTCATATCTGGCCCTCAATCCCATTCATTTTGTCCTTATCTCTCTCTTTTCTAATGGGAGGTTCTGTGCAAGAGAATTTCTTATTTTCCATTTACATGTTTACTCAGTTGTTCATTTGACCAACAAATGAAAATGGACATTTTTTTTCAACTAACAGTCATGTACTAATCCTCGACATGAATGTAAACTCTTGATGAACAAAAAAAAAACAGCTTTTCCAAGAATTTTTATCTCTGGTTGTTTGTTTTTTTGCCCTCCTGCAGTGTATGGAGAGAGTGCAGATAGGAGGTAAAATTCATCAAAAGAAATGTCAAAAGAGTTGGTCACCAAAATGCACCACAGAGTCAAAAGCAAAAACACCTGCTTGTCTAGAAAACCCTGCCCACCCACCGTCTCTCGGAAAAGCACAAGATGGTCATATTGCTGTGTTTCAAGAGGTCCCCCGATCAAATGGGGACTTTTTAACACTTTGTTTGGGAACGGCCACTGGGAGCAAGGAGGAGAACACCTTGAGCTGCCATCGATTGGATTATTCTTTGATCGCTCCTCTCCCAGTGACTCCCACTTTATGTCTCAAAACGAACACATTGTCAACACACAATAACAGAGAAACAGCCATGACGACAAGAAGAAAAACAAGCTTCAAGCCCATAAAGTTTGAACCCCATTGGTGACCATTTGGGGTGACTGGAAGCTGCCATTGGGAGTTTACCAGTGTGGTTTTTGTGACAGAGGCTGCACGGCAGACAGGCGGGCATCGAGAGGGTGGGGAGTGCCCGGACAGGGTACCACAAGGGGCTTCTCAGTAGAGGCCGAAGGGGCTTTTATGAGTTCTTCACATGCCCCTTGCTCATGGAAGAGTTAATGTCACCATTTTGGCATGGGTAGGGGTTGAAATCAAAGCATTCAGCTCCTCCGGAGAACAGGAGGAATGGGGTTGAGAGTGAGTGTGCCGGGGAGTGTGTGGCGGGGTGACGACCTGAGTAGGGATGGAGGGTGGTAGGGAGGAGAAGGGAGGTTGAGGAGCATGACAACAGTCACCAAGGCACAGAATGACAGCAGGAGAGTCGCCCGGGAGAGGGGCCAGTGTATCAGCTCCCCTGCCCCCACTCTCCCTTCAACAAGCCTGGCCTCCTGCCTGTCGCTCATATATAGATATACTCTTCTTTTTTGTCTTTTCATTACAAGAGAACATTTAGGAAAATATAATACAAAATTTAATAGAGGAAATATAGACTACACTGGCTAATATCACTCTTAGTGACAAATAGCTTTTTGTATGCATGTATTTTTTTCTTTTGTCATTTTTTTTGGTCAGACCTGCCATCGTGGACTGGCCCTTTTTGAAGTGTTGGGATGCCAAGCTCAAGACTGCCAGAGGCCTACTGATTATTACATGGTCAGAGAGCAACAGAAGTGCCTCTTCCGTCAATAGTGACTACTGCGCATTGCATTACAGACAAGTTGGTTTATATAGACCCATATGAATCTATTACATCGGTCTTAAGCAATGCCCAGAAGTTCCAGAAAGAGAGAGAGAGAAACAGATAGAGAGAAAATAAGGTTGTTTAGCCTTGAATTATAGAAATGAAAGTACTACGGTATGTGATTAGTTTTGATAGCTAAAACAAACGCCTCTACAGAGAGCAAATCATTAGAGCTGGCCTTTTTTTTTTCTTTCATTTTGATTTTTTTTCACTTCTACAGCTTTGACTTGTTAATGAGAACAAAAAAATCAAACACGGACACACATGAATACTGCTTGAAAGAGGAACAGAGCTTTTGAGAATTGTGAATCTGGGGTAGATGGCCTTGTGAGCAAGGAGAAGCATCGATTAGTGAAAAAGAAAAAGGATTGCCCTTTTCTGGGGGTCCACTCCAAGCACCCACTTGCCCTTTATAACATGGTAAAAATAGTTAAGGTAATGCTGCCATTGACAGGAACAAGCCTCCCATAATACCTCATGGTCCTCGACCAACCCACCAGAATCGGTTAAACACTTGGAGAAAGCAGTGGCTTCCCATGTTTATTGCTACATCAATCCGCTACTGAAAAGTAAAACACGACCTCAATCCTGGGGATCCATTTGGACATGAAGAGGTTTTTCTGGAGGATAGAGTTTTGGGTCTGAGGCAACTCCTTTTATTTGTGATAGTAGTCCATCCACACCATGGGGTGGTATAACGTAGTGGTCAGTAGTGTGGAGTAGTGGTTAGGCAACCCAACCAGGGGGAGACGTGAGGCTTTGAACACCTATATAAATTCCCAGCTCTGTAACTTTTTCACTCATTCAAATGTGTTACACATTTGTTAATAAAGGCCTATGTATGTATAGAAGTAGCCATTGTAAAAGTCCCACTTTTTAGTGCATGCTTTTGCACCTTTGCTGAAGTACTGCTGGACTTTTGCAGGATCCTCAAAAGGAAATGTTAGGTGAGTTTTCTTATGGCACACACTCATTTGACCTAATAATCTGCCGTCCTAATGCAGGATGAATGGAGGTTACTTGCACAAAGGAGGACATCTACAATAGCTACTCCTGTAGATCTTATTTGATGAGAATATATAATATATTTAGAGGGAATATATCATGTAGATAGCGTTTGAGGTCCCAATGCTGCATACGTTCCAAAACAAACAGAAGTGCTTTACCATTTCCATCAGAAGCTGATAGTGTAAGCATTGTGTGTGCCTTGTTCAAATACTGTATATCGCCACAAGGAGATAGCGTGCAGCTTATATTTGTCGTTGGCGCCTCTTTATCTCTCTCTTGTTCTTTCTTTCTTACACACTCACTCACTCACGCACACACACACGTACATCAACATATCCCCATTAACAAGTCAAAGCTGTCCACCACACCAAAGAAGTC
>CABFOQ010001275.1:0-13658 GCA_900660455.1 Gephyroberyx darwinii | reverse complement strand
CCCCCCCCCACCGTCTATTCTCATACCTCGCCCGGGTAAAGAGGTGCTTGTTAATTGATATTCAGTCCAGGGGGGGAAAAAATAGACTCACACGAACAAAGATGTTAAATAAGTGTTCAGAACAGCCTCCACAGCTTTCTGTTCCTGCAGTGGCTGCAAATTGCCAGCAACGTGAACTCAGAACTGGGAGTTTTATAGGGTTTTGCCTGAATCAGCCGCTGCAGAAGGCTGAACTCTTACTGCACGTGTTTATTTATTTGCACACTTCTAACATGAATGAACTGAATCCTGAGTCATTTAACATTGGGGAGGGGGGGTAGTGTATCAAATGTATAAAAAAAAACAACAACACTGCGCTTTTTCTCCTGCCATCTATCGACTTCAGCTGCATGCCTCTGGGACCATGGGTCATTGCACAACTCACTGCAGCAGCAGCAGCAGCAGCACAACAGCAGACATGATGCTGACTGCCCAGCCTTCCAGGCGTGGGAAGAAGCGAATCAGACTTATTTACAGCTCATTTATTCAAACGTGTGGTGAATGGCGAGGGAAAAGTGCGCAAAATGTCCCGCAAGGTGCCCGTTTCAAGACGTCACATCAATCACAACGGGACCGTGTTCTCGCCGTCTTCCCACTTGACTTGTATTGTTACCAACGGGCAGCATAGCCTTATCTCATCATCATGCCACTTCATTGCATCCAGTTGTGGGGTTGCACAATGCACACACACCTACCTGTGAAAACACAACAAAACCAAACCAAAAATGTTCTGCATTTCCTCTACAAGAACCTAACCTGACTGTCCTCCGTAACACCGTCCACTAAAAGGTGAGTGTATTTGCTAAAATTCATATTTGAGCCCATGTACATTTTATTTCTGCAGCTCTTGGAAGTGTCTGTCCTTCCTTCCTTCGTCTATTTTTTATCTTATTTCTGGTTTTGCTGACGAATACAACCTTTGTATACTCTCCAGACCATAAAGGACTATATCATCTAGAAACTGTGTATACTCCATAATCACAGAACTTGGCATCATGCCCATTTGAAGTCAATAGAAATAATTACCAAATTGAAGGGGCGCCATTATCAATAATGATTAAATCCCCAACAAGGGCTGTTTAGACACTTAGTTGGTTTACTGAGAAACCTTTTCAGATTTGATCGGGACAAATCTCTGGACAGGACAGACGATCCCTTATGTCTCTGAGACCCAAACCCCGTCCCTCATCGCACATTCAAGGCCTTGTGAGTGAACCTGAGACTCGAACACACACACACAGTAACCCTGGTGTTATTTAAAACCAGATGGTAAAGCAAAGGCTACATGGTTGCATAGATGTCCACCTCATGTTACGTGTTGGGTCCTATAGCAGCGGTTAAATACTGAGAACCAGAGGAGTAGTGCATTGATTTTTCAGATGTATGTGATCCACCGCGGCCCGGGACGGGACAGTGTCTCAGGTGTCACCGTGATGTAGACACTGAAGGATCTTTATGGAAATGACTTGTGTCGCAGTCGACAACACACAGCCGTCGAACGCATTCCTGCCAGGCCTTTTTGAAAACCACCTGATTTTGGGAGAAAGACCTCCAAAGGAATTAAGAGACCATCGCTTTTTTTTTTTGGTTCAATAGTGCCACGTTTTAGTTAGCTTGGATGTTAGAGATGGATGGATTGTGCATGCCTTTCAGATGGTGACTGTACAGATATGAGAACCTCTTGGAGTACAATTTCCCCGGATACTACTTACACTGTTATGTTACATGACGTCATGTCTACATTTGGCCACAAAAAGAAACACCACCAAACAACAAAATGGACCCAGAAATACAAGGTATATCACCAATAGCTGTTTTTACTATTAGTGTTTTTAAAGTTGCACTAGACATCTTTGCACGGCAGCTCCAAATGACACATACCTATTTCATTTGTTTGACTTTAATACTCAGAATTCATGTAGTGATATCAGCAAACTGCAGGACACCGGTTTTATTTTGCTTATAAGTTTCACCACTTTCTGTGGAAGAAGTTTTCCCGCCAGTAGCCATGCCAGTAGTCACCCCATTGGGCAAACGGGGTGACTCTACGGGGTCTCGATTAGAGGGAGGGGAAACTCTTCACTGCAGCCACACTTTGTGATTCAGACTAAGATGGGTGTATTTTTACATAAACATCTTTTAAAAAGGAACATGTAATGGGGATGCTAGTTTCTTGTGGGTACCAATAATGGTCCACCATTGAAAGGACATCCAGCCAATGGCAGGCCAGTGGCTGAAAACGGCTCATTGATGATCAAGGCCAAAGGAGAGTCTGGCACAGTCCAATGCCGACGCTGAGAGACTCAGAAAAGAACGCACCGGCAATTTTAACGTGTCAATACAAGGTCAATGACAGGCACAACGTGAATGTTGTACACCATCAGCAGGATACAGCGTTTCACAGGCAGCTTGTCAATGTGCAGCAAAGTTCTCTGCCTATTTAAATTATTGTAAAGTGGAGAGTGAGCGAGGGTTTGGGACTTTATTTGGCACTCCTATGACAGCTGTTCCAAACTCCAGCGAACCAACAGTGTATATAATACTCTGCTCTTGAATCGATACGGAACGCTTGCATCCTTTAAATGGCCCAGGTCCACTTCGCAAGCCTGTGGTTTACACCAGATCAGGTCATCGGAAAGCCAAAGCAAAAACTGCAAAATCCATGTTGCCTCAGTTACAGAGCATTTTGCTCCATGAGGATTCAACTAGAACTGAACTTTAAATTACTCCTACTACAGTATGGTCAATAAAATGACAAGAATCCAGTAGCATAAATTTAGATGTCACTTCAAGAATCTCATGAAAAATGACTATTGAATTTAAGGTGGAATGGTTAGCGAGCTGGGCTGCAGCTTTTTTTTTGTTTTCCTCGAAATGCTTTATCAGTTTTTAGATTTTATTAGCTAAAGCTCTTAATCAATTCATGAGGACATGGTTATCACAAATCTCTTTCCAACTTCTATTTACCTTTTATGAATTGACCTGCTTTGGATGCATGGCAGGGAAATGGTAAATTAATAAGGAGTTTTGTGATGTGGTAGATGTTCGATAAGCGCCTACAGGTACAGTACCTTAAATTCCTTTTGTAATCTGTAGGTCAACCTAACTTGACCAAATTGACCAGAATAGCTGCATCTGTGGCCTTGACGGAGCAGTGTAGTGAATAAAATATCAACTCATACGCCTTTAACACTTGTGTCACAACAATATAACGGGCGGGTAGACAATAGGTAATAACCGAATCATCAGTACTGTATCTAATAGTGAAGATGCAGAATATGGTCCAACCAGCTCCCAGAGTGTGGAGCCAATTTCCTGCCATGAAATTAAACCGGTCATCCATTAGACAAATTCAAAACAACTCTTAATGATCACTTTCATCTCAAGATACATTTTTTCCCCCAGCAGGACTGCTCCCATATAAACAAGAAATTATTTGAAACTCTGGAAGGGCTTTCTGTTTCTACCCCGGTGATAACTAGCCAATGTGATTAGCCTTGGTCTTGCACTCCAGGAAATGAGCAGTCCAAAACCACCGCCAGAAAACACTCGCACCATTTCAAAGCCACCAGCATTAGGTCTTCATGCGAGCTTTTTTGTATTAACTAGGTAATGAGTAATGTCTGCCTCAAATAACCTGCTCTGGTTTCATACCAACAGGAGTCACGCTTCCTGCCAACGTCCTGCTTCGAGCGAGACACTGAATCCCTACCTGACCTCACCGCAACTTGTTCTAACACTTTCCAACATGTTCAAGGTTCCCTCAACCTCTGACATCAACTGGTCGTGGAACCATGCCACCGTACTTACTAAAAAAAGACAGAATAGAACACAATTCATACTATCTCAGTCACCCATCAGTCTGTATTTGTTAAAGAAGTATGACTGTCAAGTTAAAAGCACGTGTAACGTCACTAGCCACCAATAGTGACGTCAACCTGGCTGACTGGTGACAGATATGACATGATTTTGTTGCGTTAATGTAGAAGTAAAAATCAACAGACATCAGACAAAACACTTGTTTATTTGGCCTAAAAGGGCCATAAATAAAATTTTATTCTCTCAATTTATTAACAAGCCACAGAGTGTCATGGCCGTCTACCACAGCACTTAAAACGTCTCATTCTGGTGCAGTCCACAAAGACATGAGACCCATTTGAGATACTTAGAACCGCTGATAAATCTCAAGGCTCTCAATTCTTTACTTCCTTTTAGAAAAATAAAACAAAAACGTGATAATACTGTACCAAACAGGTGGCAGAGCAGCAGGGTGATCCTTTTCACGCAGAGAATGGTGCTTAAGAAAGGGCTATGTAAGTGGGCAGGGGGCTTAAACCAAACAGCAACAACAATAAAAAATAAAATAATAAAAAAAAAAAAAACTACAAAAAAACCCTCAACCTTGTTTTTGCAAAGCTGAAGCAGAATGTGCTTGGCATTCAATCACTGCAGGATTGCTATTTTTTTTTATTAACTTCACCTCCCTCGTGTTTTGTTTTTCCTCTCCTTCCTCTGTTGCGATTTGCTTAAAATAAAAATGAAATATTTATAATGATAAAACCTATAGCAGCAAAAGAGAAACAGAGGAATAACAGCTATAAGCGAGTGACCCCTGGTTTTATAAGGAAGGCATGGGTTAAGAGAGTCCATGGATTTGTGCCCAGGGCTGGGCTTGTGATATGGGGGTGGGGGTGGGGGCTTGTTGCCCCTCCGAGCTCATCTGCCCTCGGTGGGCACCCTGCTGAGGGCGGCCATGATGCGGCTGAAGCGTTCGCACAGCTCCAGGGTGGAGTAGGTGGGTAGTTTGGGAGGGTCGTGGAAGCTTTTGATCTCCGTGGAGCAGTCCAGCAACTTGGGGAGGAAGTCTGTTAGCTTCTCCTGGAGGTTGGCTGAAAGAAGACAGACAGGAAGATAGAGCGGGTGAGTGATACATTGCGCAGGTCTTGCATCACGGTGGACTGACAATCTTATCCTCTCCCTACATAGAAATCATAAGGTAAATATTTTCACTGCGATATCTCGAGTTGTCTGGAAGAGCGCTCCACAAAAGAAACAGATTGTACAAATACGATGAAAGGGGTCTGGGTGATAGCACTAAATATTTCCTGAGCAGAGGCCAGGAACTTGGAGCTCTATTTCTCTCTGGACTGGTACTTGGAAGTGCTGCCAAGATAAAGGCTACTTCATATCTCAATAGTAGTTTTCTACCAAAAAGAATTATTCAGGAGCACAATCGTACGAGTCTCTCATTGTAGGACTTTACATTCCTTTTGTGACATTTCAGAAAAAGGACTGAGCATGCGGATGTGGGAATATGCTGACAGTAAGTCAACAGGGCCAATTCAAACATGTCATCTAGTCAAAGGCAGCCAACATCTTTATATTTTAGTCATTTCAAGGCTTTAATTTGGAGGCCTGCAATCATTTTGCAGACTATCCAAACTCCTGACATTTTATTCATTATTTCAATTATCCATTTGTTTTTCCAGAACTAACAAAGCCCAACATTGAAATTCCCAGGCTTTCCAGGACAAGTGGGACGCCTGTGCAACCTCCTAGCGGTTCTGATCTGTGATCTACGTGGTGGCCTGATTATGCTGATCTTTGGCGGGAAGAGACAGGGAATGTACTAGTAACCCAAGCCTTCAACTCTCCAGAAATATCTAATAGGCTGACTCCGTTCCTTCAACCCCCCCCCCGAGGACTCACATTCCATCTCTTGGCCCAGGTAGGAGCACCAGCGGTTCCTCATGTCTTCCACCGCCAGCAGGTCCTTCTCAGTTTCGTCGACCAGCAGCAGGGGGATGCAGGGCACCACCAGCTCGTTCATGATGCCCAGCCCCGTGGTCACCTCCGGCTCCTCCCCCGACTCAAACATGGCAGCCGCTTGCTCGTTTAGTTTCTACGGGAGGAGACACAGATGAGTCGTGCTTTACCAAGTTACTAAAAACAAATATATTATTTCCCTGTACAACTGATGTGTAGATTTGACATTTGTCTATAGGCGTCCATTTCTGACCATGTCTTAGCCGGACTGCAGCCTCAGATCCTTAGCCAGGGCCCAGTGACTGTCCCTCAGTCTAGACTCAAGACTAGAGGTGAATGAAGGGGCCCTACTGGCTGTCCCTTAGTCTTTTGCTGTCAGGGCCCCTTGGCTGAGGAAGTCAGGCTAATTCAGTATCATCTTTTACATCACCTCTTAAAGACAGACTTGCTTTCATGCAGTTTTTATTTTGCTCACTTTCTAATCTTGTGTTACATGTTTTTTTTTAAATCTAATTTTATGTCTTTTTATTTTAAGCACTTTTTGAGTCTGTTTCCTATTTCCATGTCTTTATCCATTTTACTATTCTTGTTTTTATGCGTTCCTGTGAATCACTTTGTAAACGCTGCTCTTAGATAAGTGCTATGTAACTAAAGTGTAATAGTAGAAGTAGTGAGCCCACAGACGTAATCAATGTCAAAACATAACCCACAACCCCTGGAACTGCTATGGGTCCTGACGTACTTGTTGATGCATGTGGACAGACACCATCTCTCCCCCCCCCCACCTCCTCCAGTTCTTGGCCAAAGCCACCTTGCTGTCACAGACAAACTCACTGACCTCCCTGTGGAAAAGACCCTGTTTTGCAAGCCGTTCTGGAATCAGGGGCTATAAGGCTGGATTTGCAAAACATCCAAGTACATTAACTGTGTCAATGTTAGCAGTGTTTTCAATTAAAACAAGAGCTGAAGGTAAACAGCTGAGCGGACAGAGCGGGGAGCCAGAGGTTCTGGCCAGAGATCTGAGATGGCCAATCAGCCTGTGAGAGCTGAGGTTTGAGGTTAGCTAAGGACACAGTTGCGTCTCATGGTAATGTGTTTACACTCACTGGCCCTCCTGCTTCCTATTCCCACTCCAATGATTACATTATGAGCACAATGCTGGTGTAAGGTTACTGAGTGCAGCAGCAACAGAACTGCTACGGACCAGTATGAGGCTGATCGGACCGAAATACCTTGAGCCCCAACCAATAATGCCTAAGCACAGCCTGAAGCCTGGTGGGAGTGAAATGAAAAGAGGGCTCGCATCAGAACACTAAAAGGATTTTCGTCTGTCAGTGTCAGATGAAAACCTTTCAGTGGAATCTTTTGTGGGCCATAAGGAAGCCAAAGCAATATCTCAGCAACAGCAATTTGATTATAATACCACGGCTCAGTATTGGAGGGGAAAGGTCTGGCGTTCTGTCAGTTTTCGCTGAGTCACTTTGGCCAAGCAGAAGAAGTCTGATACAGAGGAGAGGGAGGTACAATAAGAGACTGGGGTCCCAGGGAAGAACCGCCAGACACACAGGTTTTGTGTCTGTAGCCATATGACCACGGCTACCAACACTATGGAAATATATCATTTATCATCATCATGCCTTAACCAAGCCAGCCATTTTGGTCTTCTGCACTTTGTGCTGCAGGTCGAGATAAGGAGTTGTTTAAATTGAAGCAGTGATCTAGATGCTGCCCAACTGTGCGTATTGCCTCACCAGCAGACACTCTCGGCGGTAATGACCAAGAAGCTCCTCGTCGTGACCTCTGTACAGCCCCTTGGCCAAAAGCTCCCTGTTGTACTGGTACGAGTAGATCAGGTACATCAGGGCCTCCACATAACTGGGGAGGAGGAGATACACAGTTATAGTCCAGAGATATAATACTCTGTTTCATCGAATATTACATTTGTACTGAAAAGTCAAGTTAGGGACATATAGAAGGACTTCATTGCGTCAACAAATAAATATGTATCAGAACGTAACTTGTAGGGTACAATGTCATGTTCAACTATTTTGAAAAGAAATGAACTCAATAACCTTGAAAAAGTCAGTGAACATGCACAACCATCTTGCCCTGTACTGGACTTATCCAGTTGGAAATATGAGTTGCAAATAATTTGCTGCCCTCTGCAGGTGCCTTTTGAAGATTCATTTGGCTGACAGATGGGTGAATACGTGAAATAAATATAACATGCAAGCGGATATTAAACGAAAGAACTAAAGATAGTTAGATAGCTGGAGAGTGCGAGTTAAGTTTCCCTGGAATACATGAAATATTAGGGAGAGCTCTGGCAAGGTGTCGCCATACTTTGTCTTCTGAAAGAGCTCCAAGCCAATCATCAGGAAGATGGTTGTCTCCCGGAAATTCCTGTAGTCCTGATGCCACATCTGATAGAGGAACAAACAGAACAGAAGGCGAGCTCTTTGAAGTTCCACAATGGGATGTGTAAAACTGATACAACTATTTATTATAGTTTTACACAACAAAGGCAAAGGCATTTTGTAATCCTATTGTAACGAGAGCCTGAAAAGAACTCAAAAGTCAGATATTTTAGATAAATAAAAGCCAGAAGACAGTATTGCTGACCTCGTATTCGTCGATGTTGATCTCCTCTGGCTTAATTAGGTCCAGTTTGGCACGTGCCACATTCATAATGCTCTTACATCTGGGAGAGAGGAAGGGAACTGGCGTTAGTGACAAGATGGTGAGTCATTGTGAGGTACTCCAAGAGATGAAACGGTCCACCCTGCCCCTAGGCCTCAACATGGCCTAATGAATCACTCTTTAGTGCTGAGAGGAGAAGTGAAACACTCCTCCGGAGGCTCCTATTGAGGCCACGTGCACACATAAATCTAATTATCCTGCTCAAAATAGAGGAGAAGGGAGAAATCAATTTTTCACTCATGAATATGGATTGAGGCCAACAAGCATAGTTGAAAAGTTTTTAGATAGTAAGGGACATTTGATACCCTAATGACGTGAGAATCGGTATTTCAATTGGGAATCTCGATATCTGCTAGCAGTAAAACAAAAAACAAATCCAAAATTGTCATTAGTAGATGCGTCCCTTAAGATGTTTGTACAAAGGTGGAGGCAATACTCATCAGTAAAGATTTGTTGCTAAAATGCATTGGCCAGATGAGACATTATCAGGCTGCAGCTATCAGTGAGCCAACAGGGCCAGCCGAGTCAAGGTCTCTGCTACCCTCTGCTGGAGGTTTTGGGAGGTTGATCCCAAGTATTGACCCAGCCCGATGCACTTGGGGGTGCTCTGACAATGTGTCCACTGAATGGTGTACCATATTTTATACCTCGAGTCAATATACAACAAATGCACATGATCGATGCTTAGCGACGACGGGGTCCAGCATCCAGCCTACCTCTCATCGAAGGCCAGGTTCCTGTCAGCGAACTGCATGAGCAGAGTCCTCTCCAGGATCTTCTTTGGCGCCTGGTTTTGGATGAAGTAGACGATGACGTGCTGCAGCCGGTAGTCATCCTCTGGAGGCGTATCCTCCTGGGCAAATCTCAGAAGACGAGTGTATTCCACCTTTATGGCCTGACCAGAGAGAGAAAGAGGGAGGAAGAGATGGATAAATAAAGAACTCTGATTGAGGTCGAGGCAGCGTGGACATGCACACTTGTGCTTGCTTACTCAGCTTCTCCTCAGTCAAGAAGTTAATTAAAGGGAACCTGCATTGGATTTCATATCACGGTTAAATGAATTGTGGACATAATTGTCAGAGTGAGATGCTAGAGCCCCTGTGAGCTGCTTTTCCAATCAGGATTTTATCTGATTAAATAGATATCAATCCTCTTCCCACTGCATTTCATGTGCTCATATGTAACATACCAGTCTGTTGTCTGCTGACCATTAGGGTTATTGTTTGTAGTTTCTTTTTTTTATGGCTAGCACTAGAAGGTGTTGCACAAATCTTTATATCCACACATTGAGATGATAACACATGCAGCATTTTAGGTGGGATTTCAGACTGATGTTGTAAATGGAAGTATGGTAAAATAAATCTGTCTTCACATAGCAAAACCTCAGGCAGATAGCTATGAGCTAATTTACCAAAACGGAAACAATATGCATCAAAGAAGAATGATTTGCACAATGGACTTGCCATATAACCTTAAACTTTTACAAGACATCTGGAACTCAGGAACTCCTCACCTCAGGATTTGCAAAATAAAATGTGACTTCATGAGATCCAGATGGCCTGCAAGGTAAAGGTCATGTATAGACTCCGACAAGAGTCATGAACAGTAGGTCCAAATGCTGTCATATGGATTCAATAAATGTGGGAGTAAAACAAGCTATTGACAACCACCGGAAACTATTATTTGCCAACAACAGGATTCATAATCACAAAATCTTATGTTATTGTAATCCCAATTATCCTCCTCATTGCTGTAAAAAAACAGGTTCTTTGTGATTATGATGGTTTATGTTCATTTGGTGCAAGTTTACTAAGAACGAAGAGAAATTTGAAGACAAAGAAACAGTGAGTGATATAAAAGGAAGGGTGGATGGAGGTGGAGAGGGAAAGAGCGAAGGAAAGGGGGAGATGGGGTGTACCTTAAAGAAGGCTGCCTCAGGCCCACTCTTTTCATATACACTGCTGGATTTGCCAATGGCCATAATTATACCCTGCATGTTTGGGGTCATCATTGCCTGCCCGGGAAGGGGGAACCATGTTAAACAAGACAACAGATCCTTGGGACGAACCAAGCAAGGTAAAACACTGTCATGTGCTTTAGAAGCACTACAATAAAGCATACCATAGTCAGGGCATGCCAGACATCACTCAGCAGTCCATGCAATGGTTAAGAGTGAAACAACTGTGAGGGACACAGCCAGTCAGTTCAATGGCACGATACTTCATCCTAACAAGGATAATGTGTAAAAACCAAGACAGCCATACGAAGGCTGTGTAATATGACAAACGGCCAGCCAGTGCAAGGAGACAGGCTAGATTATTGACTGCACTACAGCGGCTCCACACTCTAACACACAAACTTAACACTCCTACAGACATCAAGTCCACTCAAAGGAAACTGTTTCATTACACCTTCATAATAATCCTTTCAAACTGCAATACCAGTAGAAGTAGATGCATTTGTATGCAGATGTAAGTTCGGTGTCAAATGCACATAATACAACATCTTAACATTCTTCGAGTCACTTCGCCTTGTGCACTTCAGAGTGACTGGGGTGAAGCAGCACAGCTGAGCATTCAGTCGAGAGGTGCCTTTGTGTCAAGATGCAGGCTGGCTCAAGTGGGACAGACTTTTCACACAGGAGTTTATCATGCAGGCAAAGCAATAGGCCCATCTTATTGTGGTGTGGTCTCAAACATGGTCTCAAAACTTAATCCTGACCTTAGTCAGCATAAGGCACAGGCTTTTCTCAGGTGTGAAAAATCTTTTACAGAGCCATTAGAACGAGCAGTGGTGCTCCTACTCAACATGTCAAAACAGGCATAGACTTCTCAGCACAATAGGGAGAGAAGACGTGGCGGGGCGAGCGCTACCTCATCATCATACCCCCCTTCCTCTGACTCAATGACAAAGGTTCCCACGTGAGGGATGGCCACCTCTACGGTGCGCTGGCCAGGGGACTCATCCTCCGTGGCAGGGTCAAGAGGAGGGGCGGAGGGGGAGTCCACCCGGACCTCGGACTGAGGGGAAGGGGGAGGGAGAGGAGACTGTGGAGAGAATGGGACAGATGAGAGAGGACAGATAGAAGACAGACAGGAAAGGCATGGAACATCAAAAGGGGGAGAGAAAAAAAAATCAGGTTTTCAAACCATATCTTATGTCTCAACACATTATTTTACCAATTCCTACACTCTGTGCCTACAGCATGGCGGTTTGAGACGGCCTTCCCCCAAAACTGAATTATCTTGAGCAGACAACTGAGCTTCATAGACTAAATAACTGGATCCTTTGATTGGTTGTTATAACTCCCTGCTAGCAGTGGTGGACAGTTGCAGGCTCAGATGATCTTGTTAAGAGTTAATAATAAGAGTTAATAATACTTAATACTTTTAATTTTTGCATAGACAGACACTTTTTGTTTGTCTAAATAATGTATTTTTGCAGACACTTAACCTGCAGCTTGGCTTTTTGTTTGACTTACTGACTGCCATAAGTTTGATTTCGGTCACACATAGAACACATTAGGTCCATTTAGCAGTCCAGGTAGCAGTAGGTAGTATTAGTGCATGTAATTAAGCATGGAGGGCTTAATTCCAACACTGTTGGAAAAGCTTGAATAACCAAGAAACAGAGATGAAAGAAATAGCAGTAATGCTAAAATATTCAATATATAATAATCAAGATGGCGGTTCACACCACATTTAATGAATAAAATGAGAAGTTATGGAAAACAATTACTCTTGACTGAATTTGCAGAAGAGTATCCCATGGGTGAGAACACAGATGAATAAATTGGGATTGAGGTCAACAAACTGACATGGAGAAAAACAGGTGGCACGTGGTGTGTGTGGGTGTGTGTGTGAGCGTGTTTTACACACAGCATTCAGCAGTGCCTCGGGGCTTCTCTCCTCCTGTGCAGCAGCAGCAGCCTTGGAGATGGCCCTCTCCATGTCCTCCTGGAGGTGCTTGGAGTCATTGGTGGGTGACGGCTGCTCCATGTACTCCGGGTCCTGCTGAGGCACTGAAGGAGAGTAACAACACCAGCAGAGGAATGTGAAAAGTGTGCCAGAAGATTTCTGGAACAAAACAGAGTGAGCCTGGGGACACTACATGACTGACCAAACTGAAAAGACTAGACATCATAAAGTTAACAACTGGCATATATTTTTCTGGGAGGGATTAATTTAATTTATTTGTAAGCACATTATGAGACAATAAATGAAAACCACACCCAAAGCTAAGAATCTCTGAGAGAACAAGGGGGAAAAAAACTAAATTAGAAAAAAAAAAAATGGATGAAACTTGGAACCGACACTGACCCAAGCCAAACATGGAGGTGGAGAATTTTTCTTTCTACACTTCCTGTATTTTCCCTCTTCTCTCACGCTCAGCCCTCTTTGGCTAACGTCCATTTAGATTTGAATTGCTGCCCAGCTCATCCTACACATTTATGTCAACATTTATTCAGATTTGAATTGTTAGAAATCAACATGTTTGAAATAATTGTGATGGTCCCGGACTGAATCAGGAGACAAGAGATAAAAGTCTTAACCCTCACACCCTACAAGATTTGTTTGAATGTTCCAAACTAGCGCCGACAAAAACGAAAAACGAAAACCAGCCCGTGATAACCCAGTTGTGGCTATAATCAGCCCAAAGGTTGTCTAGTGTTTCCCCGGCCCAAGAATCAAGGTCACCGTGCTCTGAGAAAGCAGCTCAGACATTTATCAACGCACAGGATCTGATGTAACTGGATGTAAGGGGGGAAAAGGTCGGCAAGAGCAGGTATGTCATTGTGATTATCATGTGGGCACCTTCCATTACCACACCTCCAGAAGGATCAACTATAAGCTCTGGCATCCCAGAACAACCCCCTCCACATCCTCTCACAACAGAATATGCTCTTCTACACTATTTTATTAAAAATCTTTTAGTAAGAACTTAGAAATAAACAGATAATAGTACAGTTTTTTTTGTTCTGGGCTAACCTGCCTAGCAACCATTGATTCCCAATTAAGTATTCTGCTCTGCCTCCCTACTTGGTGCCCTTGAGTGTTGCGACCCTGACCTGCGTTGTCTGGAGGGCTGGACTCGATGCTCATGGGCTGAGGGGAGGAGGAAGAGGTGGAGGTGCTGGATGCTGCAGCTGCAGC
>CABFOQ010001272.1:0-12235 GCA_900660455.1 Gephyroberyx darwinii | reverse complement strand
GTAGATATGACAAGGTTATCTGGCCCCTCCAATAGCCAGCTAAATCCATGTGCCGATACATCCGGGGCTTAGGAAAGGCCACTGATCCAAACGTCTAAAGTGAAGGTTACCCCCAGCAGACAGGGCCATGTGTTTCCTCAGGATAGCCTTGTTGTCTCGTGACGCCTATCCGAACTGTCCCACTTCCCAAGTTGAAGTTGGCGATAAGCCTGGCAGGTAGTTAATAGTAGTAATCTGGGTATTCAGATCGAACAGTAGACTGGTCAGTGATAGACACGGTGGTATTGATCCTCAGTGGGGATATCAATAAGATCTGCCCAGCGATACAGTATGTGAGACACCTCTGTAAGCGATTGCTCTCTCGTCTCTCCTTCAGTGACGGAGGAAATATTAAGAGCAATGTGCTTAGTGGGTTTCAGAGAGAAAACCAGGGTTATGAAGGGACTAATAGTGAACAGATGCCTTCTTATTTCATTTTCTGAAATGACTTTCCATGCAGTCTTGGCTGTTTGGGATTATTCAGACTTTGCCAGATTTCCTCTGACCGTCTGGAAGATCACCAGTATTCCTCTGCAGCGCCACAATGTTGTTTTTCGTCTTACAAATTGGCATAAATATCTTTTTGGACGGGAATATGAATTCATTATTCAATTTATTAGTCCGTCTCTGAAATTCATCTGTTTCTTAAAAATAAAAATAAAAAGCAATCGTCTTATCTTCTCCTTTCTGTTTTCGAGGTTTTCACGGTGAATGTGGATCGCTGCTACCTTCACAGGGTTATTTCAGCATTAAAAAGCTTAGCATTAGCGTCTTAATTAGAAATAGGAGTTTATACCCGGTCTGGGTTCTGAGCCTGAAGTATCGATAACGCATTGTGGAATAATATTTGCGGCGACAGGATTAGCGCTTCTGAGTGTTTGTGATTTGATGTGAAATACGCACTTGCATGTTCAACACCGCATTGTTGTTTTGCACCTCTCGCTGCTCTGCGTATCTTGTGTATGCCAGCCCAGCTGCACGCCTGTAATATTTGTCTCGGTGCCTTTGAGATTAATAATAATATGCACCGGTTCTTATTTAGCTCAGAGGCTCACTATTTGCAATTTGCGAAAATAAGAGCTTGAAACACGTTCAGACCCGAGACTGCCGTCACTTCGCCTGTCACAACAAACATAAACAGCCATTTGCATTTCTAAATTAAACTTAATGGGACTTTCATTGTCAAATACAAAGCACAAACACAACAAAATTTCCAATCATTTCTGACTGTTTCTTTTGTTAAGAGAGCAGAATTGGACTTGGAACTTTTCTATTACTTTTTAAGAGGTGCAATGTGACTTCAAAAGATATAGGATAGATGTCCTCGGTAGTGTTTTAGTTTGCCCCCTGCCGTGTAACTGGAACTGCAGAGATAACATGAACTTCCTGTTTGAAGGTTGGGGAACAGGAAATAGACAGCGCTGCTCCGGGGGGGGGGAGGCTGCTCATTCACCACTCTTTTTGTACTGAAAGCTGTCAGTCAGCCTTTGGTATGAAAGAGAAGAGCAAGTAGCGTTTAACTCTGACCTGGATACTGTTACCGCCCTCTGAGGTGGCCCCAAACACAGTCGGATCAAAGGGGCTGCTTGGGGATCCTATCTTCAGGGGCAGGAAAGGAAATTTTGGAAATGAGAAAGGTTAGACGGGTAGAAATAAGAAATTAAAATAGCTTAAGCACACACACACATGCACACACAAACATGCAGACGTGCACACACACACACACACACACACAACAATAAAAGCCCTCATGAGCATGTTGCCTGAGGTGTATTTGGCTTTCTGGACAGCAACACAGCACTCTGTTGTTGCTGTGTTGTGTTGTGTGCTATGGCCAGCCGCCACACTGAGGGAGCTCTATCTCCTGCAGCATAGTAAATAGTATTATGTGGGAATATTTTCATGGTGGATGCTGCCGATCTGCTGATTATCATATGACCTCTACAAGCATTTGCACAACTGCACAAATCTTACCTTGTAAAATTTGTTCCATGGGTCTTTAAACAAAGTGAGTTGAAATTAGCTTATAGCCTTGGTTTGTCTTTCTGTGTTCCCCTGGAAAAGCACACACGATGTTTCTTAATGCCCCAATTGACGTAGTTGAGGGCGATTCAGAATGCATGGAATGTAATAGCTTAAAAGGAACCAGTAGAGGATAGCTACTCTTGAGCTAATCTATTAAACCAAATAGAAACAAGCTAAAGTTTCATGTCATGATCTCTGTCTGTGCTGTAACATCCTCCTGGTCAGATGTTAGTATAGGTGGACATCAAACAATGTTGGCTCCCTTGGACAATCGGGAGTCTAACTTCCCATTTGTTTGTTTACTGTGCATCCCAGAGAGCTGTCATTACAACAGGGCATTTTACTCAAAGACAAGAGGGGCCTTTTAGATCCAATCAACTGATGAGAGACACTTAGGGGCCCTTTGGTTGATGTGGGTATGTGCTCTTATTTTTGCCAATCACAGTGTGCCTTTGCGTCTTGGTCTCTTTGCATGCTGCATGTGTGTTCATACGCATGTGCATTTGTTTTATGCTATAATAAGGGCATGTTATAGGCTTTGCATTCACCCGTGACTCACTGAAGCTTTCAGAACGGCACTGTTGTTTATCCAATACAGTTCACAAGAAGAGGCTGCAGCTGGATAAATAGCCTGGATACACGCCTCTCTAATAGACTTTTGGTAATGGAGCCCTAATGGGAAGGTCACCGGGACTGTAAAGCTGGAATGAGTCAGGCCTGAGCCTATAAACCCTGGGAGATATGAGGACCCCTGGTCGCTACGGGTGTCCGGAGTCCTACCCATTCTGCGTATCAGGTTTTACTGTTCCACCACAGGATCACGGTACAACAAGAGCTCATTTGACCATTTATTACCAACCTCAACGTTATTGGAGCTGGCAGCACCAGTGGTGTTTTGACAACGCTGTCAGACTCCGTAAAACTGAGGGCACCAAAAGAAATGAAGGTTTTATTCATGTTCAATTTTGTTAAGACCTTATATAAATCCACAGTGAATATCATTTTTCACCGTAAAACCTGTAGGGTGAATTCTACTTATAGAATCATAGGTTATGTCATATGGAGATACTAGGAGATCTCATATGTCGACTTTTTATTTCTCCTGCACACTCTTTTCTACACTAAGATGAGACAAAACACATTCCCAAACCCAAATCATCTTAAACACATGTCATTTAGCTCTCCTGAATATGTCTCCATGCATGAGACCATGAGAATAGAGAAAGAAAACTCATTCTGATGTTTGATTGGGATGCTTCTTCACAAACATGCCCAGTTTTCACATCCTGCTGCATTTTCCTGTTGAATCCAAGGGGGGCAGCAGACATATACTAGGAGCTTATCACCATTATATATTACATTTAGCAGACACTTTTATCCAAAATGTCTTACAAAGGTACTTGACACTATGTGGGGATCGAACCCACAACCCTGAGACTGAGCGTCTCATGCTCTACCGATTATGTCACATGTTAGCATCTTCAGATTTATCTCATAAAGTCTCAAGAATGTATTCTCTCTGTTATCTCCTCTTTGCTCCTAATGGGGTTTTAGGTGAAACATTGTACATGTAGGTGAACACAAAATTGAGGTGAAGAAAAGACTGATCTGAGCAAAAGATGTTTTGATGAAAAAAAAAGACCGTCAAAATGACCTACTTTCGATTGAAATACCTGAATACAGTTTTTTCTATTTTTATTGTTTTGTTTCACCTTATTAAAAAAAAGGTGGTGTAGACCTAGCAAAATGAAATGACCTAATTTTTAGACAGGCAACTGACAAGCCAACCCCTCCATCTGCCGAGGGCCCCTGGGGTTTGGGTGACTGGCGTTGGATGCTGGGTTTCAGAGCGACGACCTGTCAGGTGCCAGGCTCGATGGGATTTGTGGGAAGCGAGCGTGAAACAAAGCATCACCTTTGAAACTGCGATTTGATTGACTGCTGCTCCCATTACGCAGTCGAGTCTCTAAAGCTCCTCAGAGCATGGGTGAGAAAGAGTCAGAGACACACAGAGAGAGAGAGAGAGAGAGAGAGAGAGAGAGAGAGAGAGAGAGAGAGAGAGGTGGCGGAAGCAGGGAGAAAAAGACATGGAGTTCACGGAGCTGAGTGGTGCAAAGCCCTTGAAGTCCTCTGCAACTCAGCAGCTCCAGAGAGCCTGGCAGGCGAGCATTCAGGCAAGCAGGGAGGCAGCGGAGAGAGAAAAATAACCCAGAGACCCTCACCTATAGAAACACTCAGTGTGGTGTTTTTTCCCTTGCTCTCTCCACACTAAAACCCAGTCAAAACCTTCACTTTGCATGGTCTTGGAATTGGATTATGAGGTGGCTAATGCATTTCCCGCAGCTGATAAAAGGTCAGGCTTTTCATTTCGTGAGGAGTTTGTGAGGATTTCTTTTATTTTCCCTTCCTGTCTGGAAGGCTTGACTTGTGAGGTGGGGAACATAATCACACACACCAGCACAGAGAGAGCTAATATGATGGTTTTGATGGTGCCATTGTTTCAATCATCATCAGTATTATCACTGTCATCAAGATGAACGATCCATGTCACATTTTTGGATGGGAAACAAGTATGGTACCACTTCATACCATCAGTGACACCATTGCTAATACTGTTGCCTTTTACGTTCCACCATTGGACCACTGCGCGACTCCATTAAAGTAATGTATACAGAGTGGTCCGTTCATATATTGATGAACAATAATGTTCCGTCTCAATCAGACAATCATTGAGCCAATCCAATTTAATTTCTTTGTTGTTGTTTGCTGTCGTGTATTTGGCGTCCGTAATTAACTCAGCAATCAACAATCAGTCTCCGTGATTTTTATGATCTCAGTTTTCATTTACATGCAATCAAGGCAAGATTAACATCACTTTCTGACGGCAACATCTGTAGCTTTGATTAAATCCTACCTCTTAATAATGCATTGGTAAACAAATGAATCTTTTTAGGATCACTGCATCTGCATGAGTCTTTCATAAGAGCTCGTAAGTCTTTAATAACATTTCTTCGAGGTCCCGAGGGAGTTGAATTGATATGTCTAGCATCCAGCAACAGTTCCCTTTAATGAGACACATATATTACATAGCGGTAACTAATTACACCTTACTAACTCTTCGCTATCTGTGTTATTCCAAGATGCTTTGTCTTGTGTATCTCCTCCATTCTCCTCACCTCTCGTAGCCTGCCAAGCTAAACAAGGCTTCACTGTATCACATCTTCTTCCCGGCATCGGGCCTTTTGTTTGTCCCTGACATCTGGCAGCATTTTCCATTACTCCCGTGAGTGTCCTTGTCTGGGAGTGAACTTAGTGTCACAGCAAACGTCTGGAGTAGCGCCTTTGCCTTCTTTAAATGAGAATAAAAGGGACATGTGGGTGGAGAGTTCAGCTTGGTTGCTACCCTCAGCGGGTCAGTAGATCCTCAGCTCGGATGTTGTTTGCCGGACATCCGCTGGTCCCAGTAACCCACAATGTTTTAATCCTCTTCATACAGCAAGCTCTGTAGGTGGACGCACCCATGTGCACTCACACACACACATACATGCACATGCACACCGTCATTTGCCCTTTCCTCCCAGCCTGCTCTGTACTATGATGATAGTGAAGGGGGCCTAATGCACCAAATGCACATCAGCCTTATCGTGGGGCTTCTACACAGATAGCAACGTGTATCTCCCAGGCAAAGCAAGTGAATTATCTTCCTGGTCTGTTTTCATTTTTTTACCCTCCGCTTCGGAGAGAGCCCTGTGGGGTGGATGTGATGAGATGGAGCACGCAAAAAAGCAATTTATCCTCCGTTTGTACCATTACGTTCATTTAAGAAAGCAAACAGCCTGAAAGCAGAACGAGACAGAGGGAGAAAGAGCGATAGACCCACCTCGGCATCAACCCTACTTCAAGTGGATCAAGCTGATTATGGTTGCGTGTACAGTATGTATTTTATCAACGTCCTTCAAATGAGAAGCCTGGGAGACATGCATACAGTACCTAATGAATTTTCAGCAGAAGATGAAAGGAAAGGCAGGGAGCATGTCTGCAATCAGCAGCTGCAAATAGACAGTTAATCCCCCCCTCAACACGCCTGAAGGCTGTCGATGCCTGACGCCGCAACTGACTGTGTTGCGTTGAGGAGAGATTAACAAAATAGTCGCCATTTGTTGGGTCTCTCCATTTTTCTTCTACAATTCGTCATTTAAAGTGAATGCGTTTTAGAAGCTCTACAGTGACCCATTGAGAAAGAGCGCACGAAGAACATCCAATCACTGGAAAATCTGTGACTGACTAACACTGATGAACACTGTGGTGTACCTATTTCCTGACCATGAGGTTACTGCGTGAGAACCTCTTTGGTTTTCACATGATGGTTAACCCAATTTTCCTAACCTAATCATGGGTCTTCTCCACTAACATCATTCCTGCTACCGGTTACCTGCCACTCACACACAGCCGGGCCAGAAATAGATCAGGTGATGGATGTGATTGAGAGGCAGGTGACAGGGGAGTGTGGGTTTGCACTGTGAACCATGTCAGCAAGCAGATGATTCTCGCTCCTTCCCATCCTCCTCCTTGCCTATCACTCTCTCCAGCAACACCAAACACACACATGGATGTGCCCCTAGGGTATACGGCGAGATGCTAACTGCTGCATTTTTGCGACTGTGTGCTGATGCTTGCTGGCCAGAGAATTGAGGCCAGGAAAGCCGTTGTTTACTGGAAGCTGATTGGCTACTTCAGGCATCAGTGACTAGGTTTGTCTCAGGCTTCCCTCTCACTGTAGCTCAACATAGCTTATGTAGCATGCCATGTACAGTACACAATAGAAAACAGAGGAGAACTCAGAATCGGTTATCTGATATTGGCCTTTTATTAAATATCAGTCATGTGGTCCACTGCCAGTATGATGGAGGTTCCTCCCTGATCACAGCTACATTAACGTTATAGTAACAGTTTGTAAAACCTGCAATTAAATTGAATTTTCTTTGCACATTATTTATTAATTTAATTGGCCAATCATGTTTTTCTGAACTGATTCTTCACTTAAAGGTAGTATAGTTTCCCTAGCATTGAATAAGTGGCTTGGCTCATCTATCTTAAAAAGCTTTTCACCCTAATGTCATCAATTTCACTGGAGAATTTTAAAGTGACATGATGGTGTAAATATTGTTTCAGAGGCAGATGCTTCTTTTAGAGGCTTAAAAACACTGAATTCTTTTGGCAATATCAGCACAAAATATCATCTATTGGCAGTTTCAGCACAAAAATATTGGCATTAGTATTGGATAAGAAGACACTGTTACGCCCTACTCTCACTCCTTTGTACTGATGCAACACCAGTAATCCAATACATGGACAGTGGCCACTAGATAGTAGTGATGTAGGCCTAAAAAAATGATTTGTGTCTAAAAGTTTTGTACTGACCAGTGGCTGCTGTCAATTACCAGACTGTGTCCTGGGCACTTTTTTTGTAAGTGCTTGTCAGGGTACCACTGGATCATGGAGTTAGTCCATTCTAATGGAAAGCCAGCCAGTGTGTACAGGGCACATAATTAAATTTACCTTGCCCACATCTGAGCCAGCAGGCCTGTGCGCTCAACAGAGAGAATGGCATTAGTTCTCTCTATTTTAAGAGCAGTATCCATATTCCTTTGTCAGACTCTGCCATTGTCGTTCCAATCCCCGTGCCTTGAACAAGCTCCCAGCGGCAAATCGGATCTCAGCGAGAGCCTTTGTAATTACAGGGAGCTGAATGGGTGAATACATCCCAAATCCACAAGACCAGCCAGCGACACATTTCATCTGTCTTAAGCCTCGTTCCAATATTTGAGATAATGTCACCACTCACAAGGAAGCACTGAAATACTGCGCCCTGCCACCACCAGCTATTTTTTTTTGCTGATGGTGATGTGTGTGTGTTTGTGGAAGGGGTCTGGGAAGTTTGATCATGACCTGGTGTTGAAAGGTTTGGACATTGGCCGAAAAGTATTGTTCATACATGGTACACATACATGGACCCACTGTCATTCCACATATTGTTAGATTCAGGGTGAAATGCGACTACTGTGCCTTGTGGCCTTCCAGTACGCAGCCTGAAGCAGTAGAACATGGATCGTGGAGGAGGAGAAAGTACCAACCCCACATAAACCACGGCTTCAACAAAAAGTAAAAAAAATCAATATTGTAGAAAAATGGAGGGTTGGAAGATGGACTGGTTGGGGACAGAGAGAGGGGCAAACAGCACCGTCCTCTGCTGCTTCCAATTTCCAGCAGTGGGAAAGAAGTGTGGGACGTGCTATATTATGATTTAAAATTAAAGTACAAATTGAGTTTGCTTGCCAATATGCACTGCATAATAATATGCAATAATATGCACTGTATAATTTAATAGTTCAAAGTTGCGAAAGGACCAAAATGCCCCTAAAAATCAGGTCAAACCCTGGTCAAGACAATCATATTGAACACTGACCCATATGGACCATATCTTCCAGTATGTGTGTGTTTGTGCAGGTGGGGTGGGTATAGGATGTGTCATCATCCCTTCATGGGGCAGGGTGTCATAGGGCTTAGAGACACCATTCTGTAAACAAAGGGTGACAGATTTGAACTGCCACCGCCGTTATGTCCATCAACGTATCGTGTGTCTTATTGAGCCAAACATCCTCCCTGGATCAGTTTAAGTTGCTCCTGATGAGCGTGTTGGTTAAGTGCTATAAATATGATTCATTCAGTCTTTCCATTAGCGTGTCTCTCTGTATTGTACTGTTCTGTCCATGTGTGCACTATTTCCTACACTATCCTCAACCGTTTCTGTGTTGTTTCAGAGTAGTGTATAACCTGTGGTCAAATAGAGAACATGGAACTCATTTCCTGACCATCACCCCCTCACTGCTCTCCCCAGATAGGTCCAATAGAATTACACCAGAATATGCCAGGGAAGGCCCGGGGGCCTTTGAGCCGACAGTGAGTGGTTTCCATGCAGCGGGGGCTCCACTTGGGCCCACATCCAGCATTAAGGACCCCTCCCCCTGCTTTGTTAGGCCACCTGAGCCAGACCTGTTGGACCTCACCGTGGGGCTTAATAAAACCCTGCCGGGGCCAGCAGACGTTTCTAATGCCATCGACATGCCTGTAAAAATGCTGTTAGCCCCTCGCGACAGAGTAATAGCAGCCCATCGGCCCTATTGGTCCGCTGTAATGGCCCCATGATGTCATGGCGGACGACCGGGGAGAGCCAAAGGTCTCGGAGTCTGGCGCAAGTTCAGAGAAAAGGAGCCACATTCCAGCGACTCACGTACCTTTCAGTGTACAGACACTGTTTGTTAGTGCCAGAAGAAATGACTGGGGAAGGCATGTTAACCTAGTCAGCCTTATTGAATTGGTTCACTGATTGGACCAAACGCCATGCACGTCTCTGCTAATAAGCTTTGCTTTTCTTCCCTCTCTCCTCTTTTCCCTCCCCCTGTATTACCAGTGTCTTTAAATCTCATTTAATCTCGTGTTCAGTCTTAAAACCTTATTTTTCTTAACACAAGAGAAACAAATCTGCCAAGGGGGTGAGGTAATTGTACTTGTTCCCAGTGCAAATAAACTTGTTTCAAAAATAGTCATGAATCAACTGTCATTTTCTTGTTTCTAAATACACACTGAGTAGAAATTGAAGTGAAAGTGAAAATGTATCAGAAACAAGTGGAATTACCTCACTGCACTGTCAACATGTTCCATTTGTTTCAAGATTTTAAGCATGAATTTGTAATGTGTGTGTGTGTGCCTGTGCGTACCTGTGTGACAGCTGGCTCTTACCACATAAAAGCGCCTATGTGACTGCGTGCTCTCGCCATTCCGCCATCCCTTTGCTTAACAGCTGCCAGTAGCTGATGGCCTGTAAGCGTCCCGGGGAGAGACGGCATCCCAGAAACACTTGTCTTCCCCCTGCTGTGATTAAACATAAAGAATCGCACTATCCCGCAGTTATATGGCTGCCATTAAAGGCTCACTGCAAGGCCGACCTGACTGGGCTTTACCCGGGATAATGGCCGTGTTTTAGTGGTAGTCAGGGGCGTCAATTAAAATCCACATTGCTTTTACGACCTTTTGTAGGAAGTTGTGGTTTCCCCGCTGCATGGCGGTGGCGGCAGTCAGAGCAGGCTAGGTGATAAAGTCTGTGTTTTCACAACGGTTTATGGTTTTCTGTTTATGGGTGAATATTGTATTTGAATGAGGGGAGTGAGCATCTGTGTGTGTGTTCATGCACGTGTTTCCATACTTCATATGTGTGTGTGTGTGTGTGTGTGTCCCGGGTGTGTGTCGCTGTCGACCATGTATTAATAATGCATCACAATAGGCTGGGAGTGTGCAGGCTGACTTTAATAGAGTGCTCAGTGGGGTTTGGAGTTGACTGGCAGCAGAGTGGCTCTCGGTTTATGAAGCTGGTTATGGCCATAGAAGTAGACTTGATAGAAAGGGTACTCCCTGGTGTGTCATGGTCGTGGTCGTTGCTATTACGGTCCGTCTGTGTGTGACGGACATGTCTAATTCGATGGTTGTGTCAGTTTTGTGATAGTCTATTATCCCTATAGGGGAAATTCAGAGGTCAGAGGTCAGAGGTCAGCTACAGAGCGGCACTGCAGGTCATTCAGCATCTTATTCGAAGACACTTCAGCAAGGCGAGTGCTTGGCGACACCAGATTTGGAGGACTGTCTCTGCACTCACACTGCCACCCTGCTGATCCTAATCATGAACTGAAGGGAGGCAGAAGAAACACACAAAATCTCTTCTATCATATTATTAGATCAGATCAGATCAATCACTGAAGCTTTGTGTGTCTCTATATTTGTGTCTCTCCCTCTGTTAGGGGGGTTCCAGAGGGGTCCACAGCATAGAAATATGTTTTCATTTCACTATTATTTCATTAACTAGAAATGATCACTAGTGTCGTGGAAATCTGTCAAAGAAGTCAATTGCCACTGGGAGTTGTTTAAGCAGAATGATCATTTAATCATGTTGCAGCATGGAGGGAAACCAGCACACAGCTCCAACAGCATCCAAGCTTTTTCTCTAAGAGTCAGCAGGATCTCTTTACCTACAAGTTACACAAGCCCCTTTAGTGTTACCTCTGGTCTCAATAACAGGGTCACTAGAAGAGACAAAACAGTGTTGGGAGACAAATCAGACAAAGAGACACTGCGAGGCTTTAGGTCATCTCTAGTTAACATGAAGCATCAGTATCCTTGGAACAAGCAGAAGTTCATTTAGGAGCGTTACATGAATCAAATACAGCATGGCATGTATGTACTGCAACTACTACTACTGTCAGTACATGTGTACTACTCAAGTCATACAGTATATTCAAGTTTTCTTCCACACCAGTTAGAGAATGACACCAAGTCTGCCTATACCACTCTGATCAAATGGATGTCTGTGGTCTAATGTGTGTCTATTTGGGGGTCCATCCCATCACACAGGATGTAGAGGAAACAAACGGTGCATACCTGTCGTCTCCCTATCTGAGTAATCACAGTAAATCTCACAGCAGAGCCTGAGCCACGGCTACAGCCAAAGTGCCAAAGCGTAAAGTAAAATGTCAAAGCGTATGTCGCCGGGGGACGGAGGCTGGAGTCCAACCCCGTGAGATCATACACTGTGTGTCCAGTATTGATGAAGAGGTGGGCGATGTCGTCATAGGCCGTGTGACTTAATCCCACCGAACTCTTAGCATGTTCAGAACAAACAGATAGAAAGAGAGTTGAGGTCCATTTTAGTAAGAAGAAAACGGATTTCAATGGTCACGCATTTGTTTCTTCAGTAGGAAGAACCAGAGCATGTGAACTTTAACGTTGGTGCTAACAGGGAGTCTATGGTGAAGAAACCTTCCCCTCTTATCCTGTCATGTCCTTCCCTTCTGTTTCCATCGAAGTGCCGCGGGTCCTTACAGAATCTGTACTTGTTCAATATTGTTCATATTGTTCATTCATCATTTCTTTCTCCCTCTCCCTCCCCCATCCCTCTCCCATTTCCCTCTGTCGCTCTGACTCACCCCACTTCTCTGTCTTTATTCTTTGTCTCCCTTTTTCTGTCCTCTCGTTCACGCCCACCCCTCCATTTCCCATCTCTCTCTCTTCATCTCTCTCTGTCTTCCCCATTTTCTCCACCAATGCCAGGGATACTGAACAA
>CABFOQ010001267.1:0-11860 GCA_900660455.1 Gephyroberyx darwinii | reverse complement strand
CCCCGCCTATGCGGTGAGCTCTCCTCGTCATTCCCCGCCTCCTGCAGGCAGGATGGGGAGCAGCGGAATCCCGTGACATCACTTCTCCGGTAGTTGCCTTGGTTACACAAGTGATGTCAATGTGTTTCGCCTCCGGTACCACGTGCCCCGTATATAATAACTAGCTGGCTCGCGCTGTGGACAGCGGCATTTAGAACCGAGCGGTCTGTAGGACTCTCCGCTCCGCTCCAGCGATAGTAACTGGAACAACACAGCAGCCAGACAGATCTGACGGAGGGATTTCAACAGATCTTTCTTTCTGTGTCTATCGGATATATTTTGTCGCTCAACAACATGGCTGTAACTGAAGCTGGATGTGATTTAACTTACTGCAAAATGAGAGGAATTGTGTCAGTTCTCACTGGTGAGCATATAATATCATGTTAGACTGTTATGTTATACTCGTCATTATTGGTGTTTATTGATTAGCCAGCCAAACGGATCTCAATAAGGTTTTAATTCATCTCATTGAAAACTGGATGCGCTTCGTAAGACTTATTGTAGAAATCCAAATTCAGATGACTCCTTTCTAATTCAGTGTTGCTGTCAAAAAATATGTTATTATATTTATATAATGACAAAATCTGGGGGAGGAGATGTTCCGTTGACCATCACTGTTTATTTGAGTGTAACCTATGTGGTTGCATAACCTATAAGCCTGCAGCATTAGGTCTATGCGCAACGCGCAAATTGATCCAACTGGATATTTGGAATTTAAAACACAAATAGCGGATTGCAGATGCAGCACAGATGGGGTTTGTGATTTTGTCTAATGGAAGACTAAATCTTTGCATCAGTCCAAGTCTGGTGTCCTCCGATCCGCACTGAATGAAACGCAGTGTGACGCTGTATTCCCTGTGCTCTCCATTGACGTAAATGCCTTTCTCTATTTGCAGCTTTCATCAAAGAGAGAAAAATGGGACTGAATGACTTCATCCAGAAGCTGGTGTCAACTCCACATATCTGCCAACAGTGAGTATGACCCATTGAAATATTACCACTTGAATGGAAAAACAGAACAATGTTGAGAATTGGACGTAAACTGATCTTAATTGTCTCGGAGGCACAAGGGGCATCTCTGTTCTTCAATCATATCATGATTATGTGACCTGCAGCGGTTGTTTATGATAATTTTCCCATGGTCAGTGTACTGTGGCCAATCCAATCAGTCCTTTGAGTTTGGCTGGACATCCTGTGAAAGGAGTAATCTGGTCCAAGCGGCAAAGCCCTCATAAGAATAGGCCTCTCACGATGAGCCCGCCACAACCTCTCCAAGCGCCTAATCACCTTTTCTGTAAATCCCTTCTGTTCCCTAGAAGAGGATAAACCCTTAATTCAATTATTGCATGATACAGCTGGGCCCATCACAGTACTGAACGAAAAGACATCCAGGTCAGGGTCTGGTACAGTGGGAAAATCCCCAGCCACTGTCTGTCTCATACAGATGCTCCACAAAGACCATCTGAGCTGGGCTGCTGGGCCCTGCAGACCCTTTTGAACCTCTTGTCCTGAGACATTCAGCTAGTCTTGTTGTGGGTCAGCAGCTTAAGCAGCCTCTTAGACAGGAGTTATGTGCCACTGTACCGGCCCTAATCTCAACCTGTCTGGGTATATCAGAAGGTCAATGGGCACCATAAAAGGGAGCTTTCATTAAGCCTTCCAGTCACACTCCATAATGTCATTTCTTGTGATTTCACTGTGACCCAATTACAACCCAATGCTGAATCATCCAGTCTTAAAAAGCCATCCATACTGAGATATTCAGCCATATGTAACAGTAATAATAGGATCAATCAAAAAACTGATGATGTGTAAATGATCCTCTTCTTTCTCAGTGCTGAAGTTAACAACTTTCTGAAGATTGACATGAATCAGAATGAGGAGTTGGAAGACGACCAGCTTGCTGAATGCTCGGTGAGCAGAAAAAGGCTGGTCTCTGAGGCTGACTCAGCCCTGTCCTGAGCGATTTCTACATATTTTAATTTCAAACAGGAATTTGTATTTATATTTCTGCCTTTCTTATTTTTCAGATGTTTCTAAATCCAAGAAGCTCCCTGGCTGAGGAAACTCAGTAAGTAGCTTTGTAACATCTCATTTATAATAAATGTTGATAGCTCCTACTTTCTCTTACAAATATACTTCCCCCCGTACATCAGTGTAATCCTAATCTTTTGTCTTTTCCGCTACATTAGGATCAAACCCTGTGATTTTGACTACCTCAAAATCATTGGCAAAGGCAGCTTTGGAAAGGTGAGTCTCTGTCTTATTGTGCAGGTGTTCATCTGCTCATAGGCTAGCCGTGAAGTTTCTATCACTGCTGTAGCACCATCACTGATGCAAGTGTCTGCTTGGCTACAGGTTCTGCTGGCTAGACACAGGGAGACCACCAAGTACTACGCCGTCAAAGTTCTACAGAAGAAAATCATCTTGAAGAAGAAAGAGGTAAGCCCCATATTCATCACCCGCAAGTACAACTAAAACTGTAGAGATCAAGATCAACCATCACTTCATATATCTCTGTACTTCCTCCCCAGCAAAAGCATATCATGGCTGAGAGAAGTGTGCTGATGAAGAACATCAAGCATCCCTTCCTGGTGGGGCTGCACTACTCCTTCCAGACTACTGACAAACTCTACTTTGTTCTTGACTATGTAAATGGTGGAGAGGTAAGCCACAACGCTCGCACACAGAAATTAAACCACAGAACTGAATCAGGTCAGAATAGCAGAACATGTTCCACCCAGATGTTAAACTGTTAAACTGTCTGTTGTCCACAGCTGTTCTACCATCTTCAGAGAGAGAGGATCTTCCTGGAGCCCAGAGCCAGGTTTTATGCTGCTGAAATTGCAAGCGCCCTCGGCTACCTCCACTCCCTGCATATCGTTTACAGGTAGAGCATGAACTGGCCAACAACACCCCCTAGTGGACATTTGCAAACATGATCTGTGTCGGATTGAGACTGGAACTGGCTGAATGAGGAGCTGAATGAAGAAGTGTACAAAGTAGATTTTAATAATCCTTTCTTCTTCTACTTTGCAGGGACCTGAAGCCTGAGAACATCCTGTTAGACTCACAGGGCCATATTGTTCTGACAGACTTTGGCCTTTGCAAAGAAGGTGTGGAACCCAGTGGAACCACAACAACCTTCTGCGGGACCCCTGAGGTACACAACAAACCTCTAGGCCTTCAAACATCCTGTAGCAACTCGAATGAAGATTAATGATAAGTGCTGGACTTGGGTTGACATTTTCTTGTCGTGTTCTTCACAGTACTTGGCCCCTGAGGTTCTCCAGAAGCAGGCATATGACCGCACTGTTGACTGGTGGTGCCTGGGCTCTGTGCTCTATGAGATGCTCTATGGACTTGTAAGTGAAATCAGCTGTCGTAATGACTCAATGCGTCTTCTTGCAATTCCCCGTGTTTCTGTTAGAAGGTAAAACTCATTTTTGTTATCACCTTTTCTCTCCCTGCAGCCCCCGTTCTACAGTCGCAACACAGCCGAGATGTACAACAACATCCTGCACAAGGCTCCTGTGCTCAAGCCCAACGTATCAAACGCAGGCAGGGAGCTGCTGGAGGGGCTCCTGCAGAAGGACCGTACCAAGAGGCTGGGAATGAAAGAGGATTTTGTAAGTGACCCATATCTACTCGCACAACATGGAGAGCTTTAACAGATCCGTTGAGTTTGTTTGTGGTTGGTTTGCTGATCTAGAAGTTTTATTCTTTTCCTGCAGATGGAGCTCAAGCACCACTCCTTCTTCTCCCCCATCAACTGGGATGACCTGATGGCCAGGAAGATCACGCCTCCATTCGTGCCCTCAGTGGTACGTTCATACGTTTGAATCATGCACTATACAAGCATCTATTAGTGCCTAGGTGTCTTTTTTTATGCATCTCTAATATATTCCCTCCTGGTTGTTTTCACAGTCCGGCCCCACAGACCTCAGACACTTCGACCCCGAGTTCACCCACCTCCCCGTGACCGCATCCCTGTGCAATACGGATGCCCTTACTGTGACCGCAAGCATCAAGGAGGCAGCTGGAGCTTTTCCAGGCTTCTCGTATGGGCCTCCAGCGGACCACTGCTTTATGTGAATGCCTCTAGCTCTGCCCTCATGTCTAGAGAATGCACAAGAAACAAGAAAAATGCTCTGGATTGAGGTGATGCTCTGTCTCAGATTGATATAGGGACACTACATGGCTTGCTAACAGGATCGAACTGACATAACAGATACTGGGTGAACAGAAGAGAACTGAGGAATCGTGTGGATGAGGAGTATCGAAATTTCAACACCAATGACTCTACTCTTCCCCCTCAACCCCTAAGACTGAATAAATGTGTGCCAAGTTTGGAAATGAGGATGCACTTTCGTCACAAGACATTGCTCTCTGTTGGACCTCACAGCTGTTGGTAAAGTGGCATGAAGAGAAGTGCCTGAGGTTCTAAAGGCAGTATGGACAGCAGCAAGAGCCAGCTTCATCAAAACACGACACCGTCTATTTTGTTTGGACTTCTGACCATGGCGCTAGCCGTAGAGGGTGATGCCTTCATGATACGTCTCCATATGTTAAAAATATATATATGTCTCAAAATTCACAGTGTGTTTAATGTTGTTTTTTTCACATGAAGGCTCAATTGCACTTGAAGAAACAAGGGTCAAGAAAATTAAAATGTCATGCTTAAGCATCCACTGCTATTGTAACTGTGTTTAAAGAGCTGCATATCCTTTCACCTCTGACATAATATCTCTGCTTTGGACAAATGAGGAAATGAATATGCCGTTTCAATATTGTATACTACTAGTGATATTTGGACCAAACAATTAACTGTGGTACTTTTTAAACCAAACATTTTCTGACCAATTTGTCCTCATAAACTGAAGAACAAACTTGTACTGTGTAGAAAAAAGGTTACAAAACCAAATGGTTTTCCATGCTCTAATAACCACAACCATTCACTGTTTACTCTGATCTTTTAACAAAGTCATATATCTATATCTATTCTAAATGATTTATAAATGTTTCATAGTATAAATACACCATTATTTTCTTTATCTTCCAATTCCTTCTCATTTACAACCAGTGACTGTGTTAAGCTATACACTTATGCTGTTTGCAGACTTACTGAAATATTGTTCTTCATAGATCCAGAGAACAGATGAACCAGCAATAATAGGCCCGCACTAATGATAGCACATATATCAACCATGTTACTTCTTTTGAGTGAAAGTGATTGCTGTTTTATTGCAAACACTTCAGACAACCTACTAGAATCTATTATGCTTGTTTTCTATTGCACATCATGTACAGACACAAAAATCCACAATGCTAGAAAAGAACTGTGAATGTCTTGTGCCTGTCCATGTCTGTGTACATATCTCTTCTCTGCAATCCCTATGGTCCCTATTCTAGACAAGGATCTGTATAAATGTGCTTCAGTAACTTGGCAAAGAACCACTAGGTGGAGCAAACTTAACACTTGACTTGACATTCCCTTAACAGTGTTTTGCCACTACTATATAGGTTCTGGAGAGTGCAATAATATCTTGTTGGCTTGGAATGAAAAATTATCATTTTGACTATTTTCAAGGGACTGTAAATTATAATTTATCATATAACATTAAATTATTGAGAGATGATCTTTAATCAACATGTATTAGTAAACAAACATTATGTAGCGCTCATACTTAGCTCTGCCCCCTGTCAAGTCTCTGTTTTAGTCTCTAATATTGCTGAATATATGATGAGTGCATTTTCAAGCCTGCTGAACGTTATAAATAAGGCAACATACAGTTCTGCACAATATCTTCCATATTTGGAAGCTTTACTTATCTGTTTTGTATTTTTTTCATGTATATTTATTTACATGCCATTACATATAATGTACTACTACTGTATAAAGACTGGACGATAATTTCCTTGTATGGATCAAATAAAATATTGACCTGTAATCTGTTTCAGAAATGGTGAATAAATTATCTACATTGAAACACATTGTGTTTTTTTTGCCACATCAGATACTTTTAATTCACTAAATCTAACATCTCTAACATCCCGATTGAATAATAATTATTCCTCAAGTTTTTGGAACTGAGCTGATCAGACTTAACTTCAGTAAAAAGGATTAGTGTTGGGCTGGTTACTCAAAAAATGTAACATATTCCTCCTTACTCGTTACTCATTTCAAAAGTAATTCTATTACTTTACTTACTACTCCCTGTGAGAAGTAATTCGTTACATTACTTGTTCTATTACTGATAACCAAACACGGCTTAGCTTTTAGTACCTGAGCAGAGTTTACAATTGAAAACAATACTTTTGTCGACAAAAATCAAAGAATTGGGAATACTTCCAACCGCTTTAATGTGATATGAACGCGTGATAGCAACACAAGTAGCGTTGTAACGATTTATTTATAATGTTTTATTACTACTGACATTTAAATAGTTATTCGTTACACTACTCGTTGCTCAGGAAAGTAATAACATTACAAAGTTGTTTGGCATCCACATGCATTTATTAGGCGTGACAGACTATTAAATTAAACTAGGGGCGTCATCTGTTCAAATAAGAAAAGTTTACAGGTTTTTTCTCAGCACCCTAAACACCTGTCGCCCTGCATCGCGCCAAGGGTTCCTGTGAATGAATGTAGTGCGCCTGCGCAGTGGGTGAGCACCAAAACTTCCTGCAAAATAGTGGTCCCTAACAACAGACAAAGCTTGACACTGTGGATTCAATTGAAGACGTTTAAATAAAAGCGTAGCGTATTTACTCAATGGTAAGATCGATATTGATGATTTTGGTAGCTAGTCAGTAACGCTAGTTGGTTTGCGATTGGTTTTGTAGTTGGCTGTAGAGAGAATTAGATGCTTCCACACGTTGCCATTTCATTACCCACTCCTTTGGTTTCCCCGACTATTCTCTGGAACAGAAAACTTTCGTGTCTGGGCCAACTAGCTGTATGGCGAGTTAGTTAGCCACCATTAAATGTTTGATGTGTTAGCTAGCATGCATGCAAAATAAACAACAGGATATAAAGAAAGACCTGGCCCCGGCTAAGCGTGAGCTAAGTAACGTTGTATAGCTAACGCTGGAGAGCTTGAATGGTGACGTCTACTTGCTGGCACCATAGGCCCGCTAAGTGTCTGTTATAGTTGGTCAAATCTGCTCGCTACCCTTATATACGAGTGGTTTATGTGAGGATATGCAAACTGTGTTTCGGCTTTTTCGTATTTGTCTCACAAGTTATTGTATTTTATGAAATAATCCCATACTAGACCTCACCTTCAGAGCAAACCGTCCTTGGCTGGAGTATTTGCTGGTTTCAGCGAACAGCTAGCTAAGTTAGCTAACGTTTGGAGACGAGATAGGTAGCAAACGTTAACTCTAGCAGAAGCAATGCAGTGCCTGCATTTCCTCCAAACGATGTTTTAATTTACAAAATGTGCAGGCATAACAGATAGCAGCCCAATGTCTTCATGCCACAAAGGCATTGGTCTTTAAAAATCACCAGTCACAGTCCAATCACAGTTTTGATAAACTACAACATGGAAGATATTGTGTAATTTTAAGGATAATGTCATAGATTGTAGGTATGGTACAGACAGCTTTCTTGATCCAAGATGCATGGATGAGCTGCACACACTAAGCTATAACAGTTTTGTTCCTCAGCCAGTGTCACTAAAGCACACAGGTCACATTGCTTGACATATATAATGCCTATTAGTCAGTGATATAACATTATTTGTTCCTTGTTTATCACGTTATTAGCAGATGGTGGTAACAGCTGTGGAGTTTCCCATTCAAGCTGTAGGCCACACCTTTATTGATTTGCCCAGGAACGTGATGTTCCCCAGGTGTTGTGATTCAACCCAAGCATTGTTGTGATATTGGCAGAGGAGAGCAAGCATTATCCGATGACACCGAGCAGCTAGGTTACCAGTGGCAACAGCAAGAGTGATGGTGGCTGGAGATTTGATGAGTTTAAGGCACCTGAAAATAGAGGCAGCAGTACTAGGTTAACATCTGTATCAATCAATAGCCTCCAATCTGATAAATTAGCAATGAATATCGTTGACAAATAACTCCTTTTTTTGTCGCAGAGGTCACTACAATTGAGAGAATAGACTATAGATTAAAACATGTTACCTAATCAGGTCTAATGTTTGGATGCTTTTGTACGTGGATGTGACTACTTGGTGTTATGTAGGCTACAGCCTAAATATAGGCTAACGTATAAATGTATAGGATAATTGCAAGGATGGCCTTATTTCCCTCCAAATGCTATTCCTATTCTGGGTCCAGTTACAGAGATCTGGCATGTGCTTTAATTTGTCCAATCCAGTTTAGGTGGCACGCTGTTGATACAGCATGTGAGCTGTTAACAAGTGCCTGACATATTAGAGTGCTTTTGAATTTGCCGTCTGACCTACTTTCTCTCTTTCTGTCTACATTATGTCACATAATATGTTCTATCTTTGCGCCAGTTGGGCCAGCAGTGGATGAAAACGAGGTTAGATTTTATCCACTAGGGCACTTAATGATATGACAGCTTGCACCTGAGCGCCTAATGCTTCTGGAGAATATGTTTCCCTGAATGTAGGTTAGGTCACATGTAAGGTGGCACACTACCTTAATCCCATTGTAAACACAGGAGTGGTGGGGACATGGGGCAACATCAGTGTGAGATTAGACCAGGGTGCCCCACTGGCCTCACAGCACAGCCATCGTTGCACGATGCTACTGATCACCTGTGCGATAGTAGGAGGGGAGGTGTGCACTGATGAATGTTTAGGCGACAAGGGGAGGGGAGTAGCACGCCTTGGAAAAACGACATAAGGCATTGCCCCTGCCCACTCGTGTGTTTGTCTGCTTGTGATTGTGTGAAGCAGGCTCCACACAGGCTTTCCAGGTACAGAGAGTAGGCTGAACGTGCGGACATGTCAGGTCGCTCTGCTGCAGAGATGGATGACTCGCAGGAGCTGCCTGAGCTGCCGGTGAGTCTATGATGCCAACGTGGAGTAGTATAGTATTATTATACTATCCCCCACAATATGGTGTTGATATGCTGATGTCAAGTATTATTGTTTTTACACACTTTTTATGCAGGCTGTCGAGCAAATGGGGTCAGTGGTTTATCAAGTAATGCCTAAAAGTTATCCTTGGATTTTGGAAGGGCCTTTAATTTCAACTAGCATTTGATTCATGATTTTTATTCATAATACATGTTTTATTATCTTATTGACCAAAGGGATAATATTCAGCTTCTTACTGCAGTCAAATGGATAATGTTAGATAATAGCCATGTATCACAGCATAGACTTACTCATGCACTCACTCACATTCCTGCTGATGCAACACAGAACTTCATAGCTCATGAAAGAAGAGTGACTCAACTGCTGAAAGTAGACATAAACATCTACTTTGAAACATTTGACTGCTTTTCATTTCATCTGACTTCCTCTTTCTACAATCTACATAAAGATGTGCACTGCAGTGCAGAAGCACCAGAGAATAGGAGACATGACATTTAATACATGACCATACATGATAAAGTACTTCTACTGGGAACTACTGCACAGCAATAATGGTCTTTTTAAAATATTGTCACACTACCTACTGGGATGTTCCCATTTACTCAACATTATATACAATCTTTCTTTCTCTCACACACACACACAGGCTTACACTATCATTATGTTGAAGACCTTTCTGTAAATGTGTATTTTTTTCTTGCAGGCAAAGAAGGCCAGGCTTGAGTTGGATGATGGACTGGAGAAAGGGCCATGGTCAGTCTTCATTGATTTTAGGCCTATTTCTGATCTTTCAAGTCTTGTAAATTGCTACTTACACCGTCTGATGGAAAACCACTAAGACTAAATCAGACTTCTGTACAGGGTACTGGAGAAGGGGATTTTCTTTCACAGTAGTTTTTGTTGTGCTCCTCCTTTTTTTGCCTGACGCAACTTTCCAGAGTGGTATTTGTTGAGATGACTGATGTCGGATATTATATAATTATAATGGATTCTCATTGGTCTTACAGTAATTTGGGTGATGATGGGAGCCCAACTGCCCTCCTTGGCTCCGCCGAGCAGGAAAGCTCTTACCCTGCCCTGGCTAACGCCCCACTTGACGGAGGTAAGTGGAAAATGTGAAAAGAGCTGACAGCTTTGGTAAATGTTGTTGCAGAACATTGACAGTTAGTACCTCATCGTAGGGGACCAAGAGCAGTCCGACCCAGAGAGAGGGGCGGTACCGCAAGCATGTGGTGACTCCATGAACTCGTATGCACATTCTGGTATGAACAAAAACACTTTTATCAGGTCTGCACAATGTACGATAAAGGTCTGAAAAGAAGAAAGCTACTCTTTAACCTCAGACTGAAGTTGTGTTGTTCTTGTATTGAAGTTGTGACCTGCAAAGAGCCAGAAACAACAGCCACCTCTGACTATACCCCACAGATATACCAAGGAAGCAAGTGAGTACCCTGCATGTATGTGACAGAAGTGTTATTAGTTCCTAGTATTACACAGGTAGAAGAACAGATCGACGCTAAAAAGAACTACTTGCACCACTACTTACAGCACATTTAGTTCAGTAGTAGTTAGGTCTGGGCGATGCTGGCAGAATCAAGATCACGGTAATCATAAGAAATGATTTTGATGTCTATAGATATATACTGATATCTGCTAAGATATGGAAAATGGCATGTTAACTAATCAAATCGATGTCCATCACATTAAACTGAATGATAATCTAAGGTGTGATAAAACTATATTCCTAAAGCTAATATTCCCCACTGTGTTTCAGATCTCATTTTGTGAGAGATTTTTAGTATTTGCTTTTTGTTATTAATTTAGACAACACAATTGTTTACTCCAATAACTCAATATCGTTATTTCTTCATGATATAATTCTATTGAAAGATGATAAACAATAATAATGAATTATTGCCCAGCCCTAATAGTAACATAAAACATAGGTTGTTGCGTTAGCAGGTATATCCCGTGTAGATGGTCTGACGTGCCCATTTTCTCTCTCTCAGCCCGGCAGTGACGTCCTACACCAGCCAGGTGGGGTTTCCTCCTCTGGGCCAGTCCACTGTGTACTCAGCCTTCCCCCAGACAGGCCAGACCTACGGCCTTCCACCCTTTGGTTAGTCCCCCTTTTCCCTCTGTTGCCCTGGTTTAACTTGGTCTGCTCACTAAAAACGCAGCATTGCACCTCTGTTACTATGCTTCAGAAAGCTATACCATGCTTTGCCGCTGTGGATTTAATTGCTTTTGGTTTCTGCTGACACACAAGCCCCACATCTGGACTGAAATTTCCCCTGTTACCCTCATCCTCTTCTCTCACTTCCTTTCTTTTTCTGCTTCCATTGCTCTCTCTATCTTCAGGTGCTATGTGGCCAGGCATAAAAACAGAGACAGGGCTGCCTGAGGCGCCCTCTGTTGGCCAGCCTGGGTTTCTCAGCTTCAGCACCGCATATACCTCAACCCAGCCAGGCCAGCTGCACTACTCATACCCCAGCCAAGGCAAGCTGCAACCTCACTCTGTCTCACATGATAACGCTGTCGTACTCTTTCCAATTATGTTAACCACACAAAAAAATAAAAGGTGGGAGTGTTGGGTTCGCAGTGGCACAGTTCCCTTCTTCTCTTGTCTCTAGTTACTTAAATGTCATCCTGAGGTAACGAAGCACCAATATTTCATGTAGAAATATGGATGTTTTGTCTGGCATAATCCTTTGCTTTAAAGTGTGTGTTTTCTATCCACCAGGCTCAAGTTTCACAACATCCAGCGTGTACTCTAATATCCCCTC
>CABFOQ010001263.1:0-12976 GCA_900660455.1 Gephyroberyx darwinii | reverse complement strand
GGGGGGGGGGGGGGCATTTTGAAATGGGAAGCAGGATTAGTGATGGAGGAATTTAAGTTTGTGGTTTAGAACATGTTTGTCTTTGTATCTGCTGTGCATAAGATGTACAAATATTCCCATCTTATGAATAAAACAAGCAAGTGAATGCATCGCTGTGTTGAGTTTCTGTCTATCACTGTAGCAAGTCGATGGCTGGTAGCTTCACCATCTATGCCAAATGATGATGCCCAGTCAAAGTTAAACTCCTGTACAATATGCTAAATCACAATTAAATTCTGGACTTCAGATGTCAACATCAATATTTCATACTAACTCTTCATTTGAAATGCACCATTGCATTAATGTCTCTGCATCGTGAGTGGCCCTGACCTCCATAAGTTTGTTAGCTGCTCTGCTCAACCAACCATGACGCTCCTCAAGGGACTCCTTTAAGTGGCCATTCTCAATAGGACCAGCTGTTTAATTATAGTGGGTAAGAGTGTAGAGTGGTGGTTGCCTGTGGGCCACATTATTGTGCCAACTTTAATTCATCAATTGGAGTAATATATAGGATTGGTAACAACTAAACAAGGTCTTTATCTATGTGACACATTCATACTGATTAAATCCTCAAGGTAGCTCCCATTAAGTATTGATTGAGCTTTCTTTTTTCAGTGATCATTTTGGAGTAAAAATCCTCCAGGGAATTGCCCTGAAAAACAAGCTGTGAAAATTTGTTTTGTGGGGCTGTTTTTCAGCCACGGAATACTGTTCAGCAGCTAGTGCTGTTACTAGTTAACTAATCTAACTAGTGCGCTAGAAGTAGATAATCAGTTGAACTGTAAGCACTAGTCCTGAGAACAGTTTTGAAGGCAGGTAAAACAAAAGGATGGTGCATATAACAGCATACAATTCCTGGCTCAATAGCTTCATAATACAGTATATTTTCATAGCCACCCCAAGGCACCAGGAGGAATTTAATTTTGAAATCTCCATTCAATAAAGTGACACTGTCACTATGTAATGAATGACTTGAGCATGAACAGGTTATGAAAGCTGACATGAGGATTGACTGTTTTTATCAACGTCAGGTAGCTGTCATGAAGCTTTTGTTCATGTGTTATAAATGTTATAAACTGGAATTTGTTACGTATGATATAATAGGGAAGTTAATTTCAAATTGTTACTTTTTGTTGCAGTCATAGAAATGCATTTTATATATAATTTTAAGGTGCAATCAGTATAATCACAGACTGTCAAATCTGCTGCCTTCAATTCTGGACTCTATGATGCATCAATGGACACTGGCTAATTAAGTATAATATAAACACTTTTTCAGTTGTCTCAATCATTTCAGTTTAGGGGTTAAATCCAAATGAGCCACACACAAAAAAATCAGAAAAAGCAAATATTGTTACAAGGAACAGCCATTTGCCCTTCATGGAAAACTGGGCCATATAACAACATCACTTTCACACAGAATAGTTGGATTGACAGGAAATCAATAGGGAGTGCAAGGATGGGGATGCTATGGATTGGAGGGCAGAATACTCCTTCTGCTGACATTTCAACCACAGACACAACTCAACCTGTATGAAAGGATCAGATTAAAACTTCCATCAGGTTTGACTCTATTGTTACAAAGAGATCATTTCACTGGCATGTCTGCTGTTATTCTATTGGAATCCTCAGTCTGATCGGAAAGTGCTGATGGGCAACAACAAGGTCATACTGTATGCCATGTTTTTAATTTCAATATAGGTTTATGTTGTTAGTGGTGGATTTAAAAATGTTTAGTCACTGCAAATATCTTCCTTTGGAGCAGTAGTTCAGCTAGGTGTAGGGGTTGTCCTTTAGGAGGTATCCTGCAAAATAAAGAATTTCACATCAAATTTGTCAAGTTGCACAATTTCAGTAGACGTTAACACAATTGGACAATGTATAATATTATGTAATATATTATGAGTATGTTATATTATGTATTTCTGTAGGAAATCATATTAGTAGAGAAAAAATCTTCTAAGATTGAGGTCCCTGGTCTAATGTGAATCTATTTGGTCTTTTTTGGTATTAAAATCTGCCATACAGGATTGTCTAAAGTATCAGAGCATAATCATACCAATCCTGATACTTTTATTATGCCCTTAGGCTGCCAAAGTAATGATAAACATTGCCTCTCATGAATGATATTTCAAACAAACAAAAACAAATCTATAAGATATGTGCATAATCTTACAACAACTAAGATTTGTGTAAAGAATACATTGTGGTGAATCACAAAATTACTTTATGTGTATGTTACCATTCTAAAAAAACAGAAGCACAGCAATGCAATTCATCACGATGGATTGTATTATTCTTTTTCCATTTGTGCCCACTTGATACAATAATATAAATGTTTGAGTATGGTTGCAAAATAACATTTTTCCTTCTTCTGCAAATGGAAAACAACCTGCTTTTCAGGTCAATAAAAATGGTACCAAGCACAACAGTCAATCAAGAGCGCACGCCATTTAAAAGCAGGGGTTTATATTGATAGTGTGATGTTGCCATCTACAGGCCTATTGTCCACAAGACAACCATGCATGAAGTAACTGGCTACCAGATGTCCCCCTGTGGAAATAAAGGCACATACAGAGTCTAAGTGTCGTTTTCCAGACTGCGCTGTCAAATACATCAAGTGTCAGAGTGGACAACAAAAACGGTGTGCATACGTGTGCACATTGATAGTGTGTGACTGTGTCACACATCCTCCCACCACTATAAAATACAAAAAGACAAATAAAAAATATCTAATTCCTGTTTTTTTAATGTGGAGTGTGGGTCTGTCCACCACCGCGCACACACACAAACACACACATAACAAATACCACTCACTGTGCCCTAATAACATTCCTAATAATATTCCCATAACCACATATGAGATATTGAACTTGGCATGGAGGGAATGTCTGAGCTGCGAAGAGGAAAGATGTGCTCACCCATGATGACCACAGTCACCAGGAGCTGCAGCAGCTCCATGAGAGGCAGAAGGAACAAGGTCCTCCCCATCTTGTGCACAGGGTATTTACTTATGTGCAAAATGAGAGGTTCGGTGAGGACTACACAAAATGTGAGAGGTTTATAAACGATTAAGCATTATGAAAAATGAACCATACCTTGTATTCCACAACATAGGTTGCAGGATCAACCCCTGCAACAGCTGGTGTGTATCCATTAACCAGCCATCTGTCCTTGAGCAAGACACTCAACCCCTACCTCCTCACTCTGTTTAAGCCATTATCATTTTAATTTGTATTGTATAAGGACTCCTGAATAGTCCACAGCTGTTCCTGATGACTGCAATGGTACCTCTTAGAAATTAATTCTGTAGCCGTGCACAAAAACTTTCCTCTGAAATCAATTCACTGGCAGCTACCCTCTCTGATTAACTCCCATAACCTTTCTTGTAAGAGCTCTGATCACATTCTTGTGATGATAAGAGTTCAACTAAACTGGTGCTAGGGAGATATTGAAGGTCATTTCAGCAGTGTTGTTTTTGTATCTTTCTTTATCTTACAATGGCTTTGACAGCCCTTTATATATGTTATATATACATTGACACATGCAATGTTGTAGGTGAATAACACACACTGTATCAATGTATCATGTACTGGTATCAATTAATGATGAATCATGATGCAATGACCAGGATGCAGATTATTTGGACACTATAAATGCACCACATGCACCAACCTTAAAGTAGAGGAGAGTACTTAGAGTACTTAAAGCCTTGGTGGGGAGGATAACTACTGAAAGGCAATTAATTTACTGACAAAAAAAATAATATATTCTTATTCACAGTATTTTTAGATGTATGTTTCAAAATGCGTAAAAATGGCCAAAATATATGTTTTTGCATATTATTTTTACAAATTATTCCAGGCAGGAATTATATTTTGGACACTGGAAATAAAACCTTTTCTGTTGATATGAACATAAGTATAATTTAAAAAGTACATTATGAATGACTATCATCAACGTGTACAAACACATTTATTGGTCGCTTTTTGTGTATTTTGAAACGTGTGGCTTGTCTGTCTGTGTCTCAACTACGTGTGAAATGTTTTTTGTTTTTTTGCAGTCTGTCTGGGCTTTGATGTCAGAGCACGTGAACAGGCGGAGGCGTCCTGCTCCTAGTCATTTGCTGAACACACGTTTACTAAATTGAGACTAATTAACCGGCTAACAGACTTCATAAATATGACCTCTTATGCCAACCAACGGTTATACTTGTTAAATTTCTCATAGACTATCCATATCATGGCGTTTTCCCTGGTGAGTTAAAAACAAAAAGCCGAGTTTAGTGCATTAGCTTCTGGCCGGGGTGTTTCCTCGGCCTAGCTACGGCCTGGCCTGTGTGTTTCGGGGTAGGGAGCCTCGAAAACCGTGCGGTCTCTCCGACCTACGCCTGCATTAATTCTGCCTTAAACTAATTCTCCAGAGCTGTTCAAAAACAGTCGAAAGCTTGTGTTCAAATCTGTGAAATGTGTGCTACGCCTATGTTTAACTGTAATATAAGGGCGGTTTTCATTATTCTCCCCTAACAAGCCTCTCCTTGGTTGCGCCCCCAGAGAGACGAACCTCGAGGTCATGATCGTTGGGATCCCGAGTCCCCTGCCTTGTCCACCTGCAGCAATGCAGACATCTTCCGCCGAATGAACACCATGCTGGGCAATGCTCTGGATTTTACTGGTGTGTGCACCACACCAAACAACAAGGGAAAGCGAGACCTGCGGTGTGGTAAATGTGGTATTTTCTACTCACAAGACTAAGCTCTTGGAGATCTGTATGGCTGCGCATTCAAGAGGGGCTTAAAATATCATTGGCGAGGTCAAAGGTGCATCCATGGGAAAGACACTAGAAGGAAGGTCTTATTTTCTTCACCGAAAATCCCTTCACCTTGTCATTATCGTTCAGGAGCCAGCAGCTGATTCATGCTGCATTGCTTGGTCTGCAGCATTGCAGCACTTGTAAGCTTTTTTAAGACCAAGATATTTGCCAAGATTTAAGCTTAGCTCAGTCCTGTCCTTTCCTTGGAACTGGTAATTCTAATAAGTCATCTCCACACACTTACTTTGCCTGTTCAAAATCCTCTTTGAAGCAATATCTATTTACCTTGCTTGTTGCAAGATGGAAGAAAGATTTAAATTGTAATGTAATATAGCCAGTTATTAAGGTGTCTGATTTTGGCCAACTTCTGACATAAGCTACCTAACAGTATAGAATAATCTTCCATAACTCTTTTGCCCCATAAAACCAAACTGGACCACAATGCAGAGTCAGTCTGTCAGTGTAATCCAGCTTCAACTGAACTTTTAGTATGGCCCTCCACCCCAAACCCCTCTATCTGGGTGTTGCTGATTCAGGGCTGTAGCTAGCAGTTGGAAGCTTTCCAGACCTGGGGGAGGGATGGGAGGAGCTGGCGGTGCAAATCGCTCCGTCCTCCCAACATCTGATCAGTCAGCTGCTCCTGCTACAGCGAGGCTCCCTGACTGCCTGCCTCTCTTTTCACTGTGTATGGTACCAAGAAAAATGTGGGAAATAAGCCAACTAGGGATTTCAATTCATAGCTCCCTGTATGTTGTGATAGTGACCAACTTCAAGTTCAAAGTACCTTTTTAGTTCAAGTCTGCTGACTCATTTGCTGCCGTCTCCCATGCTGCCTCCCTCCAAGCTGCTGTAGCTCTGCCCCCTCTCCCTAGTCTCCCCCTCCCTCCTGCCTCTTTGCCAGCTCGCTCAGGAAACAAGCCTAGACACACTGTAAGCAGCAGTAACGGTAGCGGCTGTCTACCAGAAACTCCCGAGACGTGCTGTGCCTACCATAGAGAGGGAGTACTTCTATCAACAAGCCAATATCTCTGACAGGAATTTTTCATTACACAGTTGTTAGGCGAGGAAGCGGGGAGGTGGGGGAAGCTGATGTCATTAGCAGGGGTGTGTGAGTGCATCAGCAGCCATGTCACATGCTGCTAGGTGGGTCAGTGATGCGGACGGAGATGCATGGCAGTCGCACCGGGTACAGTGGCAGCAGGTTAGCTCCCCCATCAGCCAGGGAAAGGGGAGATGGGGAGGATGAGCCATTACTCTGGGACATTGGTTTTATGATTTTTAAAAATTTTTTTTTAAAGCATTTACAGCTGTTTTGCTTGTAACAAATCGGTCTTCTCTCCCTGCCCTCCCCTACCTAGGTTAATGCAGACTGTAACAACTGAGCTCTTTGTGGCCGTCTAACACTTCTCTCCCTCTTTCCATCTGCCTTAATCTCTGAACTGGATCCCAGACCGCAAAGAATCGGAGCTGGCTGCGGTGGGCAGCAGGATGCTCTTCACCAGCTGCAGTGGCGGCAGTGGCATGTCGCTCTCCCAGGAGATGCCGTTGTCCAGGGGCCTACCGGATGTCACAGACCTGGGCCTGGGCCTCCAGTCTCTCAGCCTGTCTGGCTGGGAGCGCCCCTGGAGCAGCCAGGACACGGATACACACACTACCAACTCCCAGGTTCAGACTAGCTCACCCTCCAGTAAGTACCAGACTTACAATAGTGTTATAGTTGTTATGACAGAAGCACAACAAACCTATGGACTGTCTTTTATACTATAGACCACATAATGTCCCGGAGACTGGCTTGTGGTGGTAATTGTTGTCCAAGAGTAAGGTGGCACTTGGTGTCCCCGTGTAATGTGGCTGCACGGTGGATATTAATGTGTCTTTGATGTTTAGGTTTGTGATTGTCTCTTTTGTCAGTGTGGCCCTGGAGTTAGTTGACATATGTGACAATTGGTTATTCTCAACTGGAGGAGTGTGTGTGGGGACAGGCTGTAGCGTCACTCGGGAGGATGATGTGGCAGTTTTGCTCTGCTGCATCTCTGGCAATCTGGCAGGCGCAAAAACACTCCTGTGAAGCAACTTTTTTTGCTTCAACCATAACAGGCGTTGCGTGGGGAGATGCTTGTATCAACAAGATCCCTTGGTTTTGCGAAGTGAAGTCTGAGTCCAAATACTTGGCTGTTGTACCTGTTGATCAGTATATTGGTCGCTCTACTCATTTAAAAAAATCTTTCCCATGAGTGTGCCGGTAATGTCAGGATGATGACTGAACAGGTTTAGGAAGAATACTCACAATGCTGTTTGTCGTGAGTTATAGTATGTGGCAAATGCCTTTTTTGGTTTGTGCTCTAGTGAGTTTGTTAGTGTGACATCTATCATGTGCTTTTCTCTGTTATACAGTTAGACTGGATGGCACACACAGTATGCTTTTGTTGAGTTTAGTGTGTCTTGAGAAAAATCCCACCAACTAATAATCACCACCCTGCCCCATTTTGTCGTGACCCATTTGTAGTGCCGTGGTTGTATCGCTGCATGTCCATACGACCAGGCATAACTTCATTTAGAGCAGTCTAAACTGGGCCTGCAAAGTGGGCCAGAGCTTTGAATGCGGCCTACAGCTGAATAATCCCCTCGAGCCTCTTGTTCAGTACACTGTTACAGGCCGCACAGTACATATTTGCTACGGTTGCCAGCTGACTCACTCTGTTATCAAGAGCAAGCAAGCCCTTTTTAATACTTAAGCTGTTGTCGCTTAGCAATTGCTGGAAAAAAAAATTTAAGCCCAGTCAATGATTGGCCTACAATAAATTTACTAAAGGGAATGGCATGTGGCTTCTGTGTTGGTGGAAAGTTCAAGATACAAATGAATGGCATTGAAGTAACAAGATGGTAAAATTGAAAATGCTTTGGATCATTTTGGGATGCGGTTGGCACTCGGTTGAGCCGAGCCCCCTTCACATACAAGTTTAGAAACTTACATTTGCAATGTGGCCTCTATCCAGTGACAGGCCTCTCGGCTCACACAAATCAATGTGGCTCAGATTCAAAATTGGCACACAAATTCAGTTTTCATCAGTTCACTTGTTTAGCTGAATCTGTTTTGTAACTGGATATGCAAAGAGGCAGTATTGCCATGGTTACGTATGTAGATCTTTCTCTGAAATTGCCATGAGTCAAACTGAAATGATCTCTGTAGTTTCATTTCACTGTAAATGCTGTGTCATTGTCATCGTTTCTCCAGTGCTAGGCATGCTGAACAGCCCCTTGGGTAACATCCTGGGCAAGCCCCCAGGCTACCTTCCCAGTGAGCCCATGGGCACGACTGCTGACTTCCTGGACAAGTTCCCAGGCATGGCTCGCATGGCTAACCGGCTGGACTCGCGCTGCTTCCTGGACTCGCGCTCCAGCAGTCCCGTGGACTCTGAGACCAGCGGCTTCAGCTCTGGCTCTGACCACCTCTGCGACTTGCTGGTATGGACACGATACTCCTATTCTGCAATTACCATTTTGTGTTTTGGATCACTCGGTAAATATTTTTTTGCAAACTTTGTCCATTGTTACTTTTTAGATGACCACAAATGGAGATTCATTTTACAAGCTGAGGCTGGTGATAACTTGGTCATCTGCCAATCATTTGGATTCAAACTTAACATGATTCATGGACATAAAATGTGTCAGTTAATCTTTTCATGCCTCTAGTAACGGTACAATTGTCTGGACTTGTCTGTTTTCCCAGTCGACCTTGAGGATTTCCCCTCCCCTGCCTTATCTCGTGTCAAACATGCAGAAGGATCAGCTGCGACTGGGCTCTCGCCTGGAGAACCAGGACAGCAGCTCTCCTTTGACCCCACCACCCAGTGCCAGCCCTGCTTCTTCAGCCATTTCCCGCCGCTGGCCTACTGGCTCCCTGTGGCCTGGTGTGGACCTGCTGGACCAGCCTGATGATGCATTCAGCATTGAGAGGGAGGCCCGCCTGCACAGACAGGCTGCAGGTAAGTCAAAAACATAGGCAGCCGAAGCAGAAGTTAATAAAGACTGCCCACTGGTTTACAAGGCAATAGCTTCACAAGGAGACATATACATTTTTGTAACTTGAGGGGGAAAAGGCTTGTGTACAAGATTGTGTACTTCAGTGACCTTATGGAACTATGGTTCCCATAAAATAGCCTCTGTTAACCATTTGCATGTTGCACCGTTAGCTAGTTTACTAGCAATCTGCGTGATGTTTTGTTATTTGGAACAGTCCAAACTAGGAAGTTGTGGCTTGTTTGTATTGAACAGATGCTGGGCAGTGTAGTGTGGTAAATGTTTGAGTTCTATTTATTGAATTCCACCGAAATCAGGCCAAGGAATAAAGATCACTTCAGTCTAGAACATATTTCAGAATGGGAACTGTACGGTTTGTAGTTTGTGACTTCTACTAGTAATGTGTCGTTATTACTGGCCTACCTTTTACATTTCTTATTGTACAACATTTCATAGTATACATGCTGTCTTGGTGACTGCATGTGAAAGTGATCCTTTTAGGTGTGAATAACTTTTGCCTTATGGATCCATCAGCTGTGAATGAGGCCACATTCACCTGGAGTGGTCAGCTGCCTCCCAGAAACAACAAGAATCCTCTGTACTCCTGCAAGGTCTTTCTTGGAGGAGTGCCCTGGGATATCACTGAAGGTAACTACTACTGCTGCTCACGCACCTATTTAACGCCACACGTGCTTTTGAGGCGTTCTGTCTAGATGCTTATTTCTCTTATCTTGGAGTGAAACAGGACTGTTACCTTTGAGGTTTATCTTAAAGTTGCAATGAAATTAAAAATAACTTTCACCTTGTTGGCTAATTTACCATATTATACACCGTTGTCATAACATACACCTATTTAATATATGATAGAAAATGTATGTTTAGTGGTTACTTCATGACGTACATAAAAATCGCATCAAATATTTACACTAAGTGTTTTGTTCCCAACCCCCCTTACATCCTTCATTTCAGCTGGCCTGATCAACACGTTCAGTGGCTACGGCCCTCTGAGTGTGGAGTGGCCGGGTAAGGATGGCAAGCACCCTCGCTGCCCTCCTAAAGGTAATATGCCCAAAGGTAACAACAGGCTGGTAGGCTATGTGTTTTTTTTTTATGGTTCCAAGGTTGCACTGTGGTGAGCACACAGAATGCTGGTGAGTTTAGGGTAAGTCAGTTAGCCGCTAAATGGTTTAAACGACCCACACTCCCAGCTCAGACTGGATATGATTACCTGTAGAGATACTTGGGAGTATACTTGAAGCATGAAACAACATAATTTGGTTGGTAAATATCTTGCCTACTAGTTACTGTGGAGGGTAGAGTATTCATCTTATCCTGCATACTGAATACTACTGTGCTGCCATACTGTTGCAGATCTTGAAGCATTGTGCTGTGCTTTCCAGGCTATGTTTACCTTGTGTTTGAGAATGAGAAGTCTGTGCGGGGGCTGCTCCATGCCTGCACCCAAGACCTGCTCCACCCTGAGGACAATGGAGAGTACTACTTCAAGATGTCCAGTCGCAGGATGCGATGCAAGGATGTGAGTAGTAGGCATGCAGGACCAGACCATGCATTGCAATGTGGATCTAGAATCGCAGATGGGGAGATTTAGTTGCACTTGTGTTAGAACTGGAGAGATGACCAGTGTACTAACTTGGTCAAAGGTGAATCTGTTGGAAGGCAAAGCAAAAGAAGGTCGTTCTGTTTCCATCCCAGTGACCCTTGTCCTCTCTCCCTTGGTGGTGTAGGTACAGGTGATCCCCTGGGTGATCTCGGACAGCAACTATGTGCGCTGCCCTTCCCAGCGTTTGGACCCCAGCAAGACTGTGTTCGTTGGTGCGCTGCATGGCATGCTGAACGCTGAGGCCCTGGCCAGCATTATGAACGACCTATTTGGAGGGGTCATGTATGCCGGCATTGACACGGACAAGCACAAGTACCCCATAGGTGAGGTTGTTGACCGGGACTACCCTTGTTGGTTTTCATCCTTAATGTACTGAAACGACCAATGTCAAACTTGTATTTCATCAGTGTGCATGCCATTGGTGTCTTTCAAAATATTTCCCAATTCAGTGTTGGCGTGTTAAGGGTTTCTGTTTGACATGAGTGGTTGAGTTGCATTATACCAGTATTGGTCGGCTTGTGGTGATACAGGAATCTGCACCAACCTTGGGTCCAAAACTAGTTCCTGTTCCCACAAAGTATTGTCTCCATACAGGCTCTGGACGTGTCACATTCAACAATCAACGCAGTTACCTGAAAGCTGTGTGTGCAGCATTTGTGGAGATCAAAACCCCCAAGTTTACAAAGAAGGTAAAGATGCTTTATTGTGGTGGAATGTAATTGGACTGATGGTTATTCTGCCTCACTGCTACAACTTGTTCAACCAAGGAAAACAGTTGACATTTCATTCAAATACAAGCCGCTTGGTGGATCACCTGTGTGCCAAATTTGCTGGTAGACTCTAAGGGTTTGCATGGGGCTGGGCATGGCGCTCTCTCAAACAAGAGAGCGACATATCGTAGCTCAGATCAATAGACATTGTCATGGTCCCTTTACTTAAAGGAGCCTAGTAACCTAGCTTTGTTTGTTGTTGCCTGGACAACTGAGCAGCATGGCTTTACTCTTCCCTCAGGTCCAGATCGACCCCTACCTGGAAGACTCCATGTGCCAAGTTTGCAGTCGCCAAGCTGGGCCTTTCTTCTGCAGAGACCAGGTGAGCACAACCTTCACTTTCCCTGGATTTTTAGGTTAGCTAGACTATTGAGTAGGGCCTTTCATCTTTTGAGAATCATGATATTCATTTTTGTCTTACTAAGCTTGTGGCCTCAAAAGTTATAATCCTGAGTTCACTGTTGAATTATTTGGTTATTTGGCAGCGTCTATGCAGGCCACATTGCGCTCAGTCCCTGTCTGTTGGTGTCTAGGCCTGCTTCAAGTACTACTGCCGCTCCTGCTGGCACTGGCAGCACTCCATGGACATCTTGAGCAACCACCGGCCCCTAATGCGCAATCAGAAGAACAGGGATTCCAGCTAGAGCAGATGGGTCCAAAAAGGCAGAGATGGGCCAGAGTAAGAGCCCCACACTAAGGGGCGAGGCTGCCCGCCAAACAGAGCACGAGTGCCAGACAGCCTTCAGGGTGAGGGAACCATGGCACTCCCACCAGGCACTGGGGGAAAACACTGTAGAAAATGTTCACTATTGCACTTGCTAAATTTTTGCTGTTTACTTGTTCACAGTGGCACTATGCACAGTGACCTTGTTGGGATAGACAAGGGGGCCCCTCACACTTATGCAGTTTCCTAGACTTGTGGCCAGACAGGAAGATGGGAGTCAGCCCAAGGTTAAGAAGTGGATGAAAATGCCTTGTTTTGTTTTTTCCTTTTTTTTCTTTTTAGTTTTGGTTTACTTGTGTTGCATATTGAAGAGCAATCACGCGAGTCTCATTGCCGTTCATTGGCAAATGCCATACAGTGCCTTTAAATCTTTCTTTTTTTTTTTTTCCCTCCCCTGCCCCAGTTGGCAACTGTTTTTCCTGTGCAAGCCAACTGGTGTTTTTTACTTTGGGAGATGAGAGTTGGGCTTCATTTAACCAGTCGCATTTCAGACATTTTTACGCAGTTTTTTACTAATTTGTACACAAACGGTTTTAAGTCATGACATGGAAATTTTGAACAGAATTCTACCAGGCGGCTTTTTAATTATTTTTTTTTCCCCCCTTTTTTTCCCCCCTTCACCCCATGCATTTTCTGTGGCTGTTGGGGTTTTTTCTTTGCCCTCCCAAAGTTCAACTGAATGGGCACAAAATGTTGAAGTACTACTTTGCTTGCCTTGTTGGTCCAGATATATTAAGTGTAACAGCATTACTGGACATTGCTTCAACTGGTTTTCCATCATTTTTCAATCAATTTTGATGGATCTTACTGAGACTAGAATGAACATTAATGTTTTGATTGTACATAGTTTGATTGTTGCACTTTTTAATTTGCACTTGAGGAGGGGTGGCAGTGGTTTTTAATCACTTTTGTACATCAGCAGAGGGACAGGTATTGTTTTGGGTAGATGCCTAGATTCCAACAGCTGCTTGTTTCCTGTTGAATGTAAGA
>CABFOQ010001262.1:57250-71099 GCA_900660455.1 Gephyroberyx darwinii | reverse complement strand
CATGTGTCAAAGTGTCCTTGGGCAAGACACTGAACCCCAAACTGCTCTCAATGGTCAGATCAGCATCTTGCATGCATGCATATAGATGGGATATAGATAGGATAGAGATGAACAGTCAGGTCATAGCGGTATGGATATGGTTACGTCCTGGATAGAGATGAACAGTCAGGTCATAGCGGTATGGATATGGTTACGTCCTGGATAGAGATGAACAATCAGGTCATATCGGTATGGATATGGTTACGTCCTGGATATGAATGATATAAAAATAAGTCAAATATCATATCTAACAGATAGATATGGGGCTAATGTCTTATCATTAGTATCACAGCACTAACATCAGTTTGTGTGGTTCAGCCATCCTCCCCAGTGGGCAGAGCCTCCCAGGGAGCAGCAGCTGAAATCCTGAAATAACTTCAGAAAGTCTTGGTCTCTTCAAAGCAGAACAACTGCTGTCACAAGTTAATTAAAGGTTTCTGTTAATTATAGGGTTACCATCCAAACCCAGCCCAGGGAATTATGGGATTGTGTTTCCTACATGGTTGCTATGGTGAAATAACATTGTTTTGTTTTTCAGTTCTTTCTCTGCTCTATTAGGGCTGTGGGTCCTCCTGTTTAAATAAAGTTTGGCTGATTGAATGACACGGTGGCTGTGTTCCTCTCGCTACCCTACTTCCTGTTCAGAGAGACAACACAAACTCTGCTCACCTTCTTCTTCTCTTCTCACATTTCAGACATGAGAAAAGGGTTGTCCACACCGAGACCTGGCCATCACCATTGACAATGCTGTGGTGACGTCATCTCAGACTGCGAGGAATCTGGGTGTGACCTGTGGTGGGTGGGGCCAGCAGCACCACCAAGGTAAGCACACACACCCCTTCCCTAACTGCTGCCAGCTGGGCAGCGTAATCAACCAGCAGTTTTACCTCCGTCAGCTCCTCAGGTCCTGGAGGGAAAGCAGCTGCCGCCCATCAACAATCAGCACGCGATAGGCTGGCAGGCCCTATAAGAACCCCAGAGCGACAGGAGGAGGCAGAGAGGAAGGTGGCCGACTGAGGAGAGTGGACCGAATCGCTGCAGTGGTGAGAGGAAAATAGTAACGTGGCTTGATTTCCCTAGATTGTGAACTTGAACTTGGACCGGAACCCGACGGAGTATCCCCCCTAGCTGAATGGACCCACACTGATTCCCCCTGACGACGGCTTGCTAAACGGACGAATGGACCCCAACGCTAACCCGGTATCTCACCCCCAGCCCCCTGTCTCTGTGTCCCCACAGGTGCCCAAGAGCTGCAGCGATCGCGCCTAGACGGCTCCCCCGGTCCGGGAAGAAGCTGAGTTTCTTTTCTCCTCCTACCCACTCCCGTGCACATTTTCAATAAACCTTCTGTTCTTTTCACTACAACCAAGAGCTGTCTGGCCTCTCATTCGCCGTACGACAGCCACAACAGGGCAACATGGCCACAATCTATTTTTACGACTCAGATGCAGGATGAATTCAAATAATTAATAATAAAGGGTTTGCGAACTTTGTCTCGCAACTGTATGTCTAAAGTGGGAAAGTTTGCATAACTGAAGGAGGTTAAGAAATGAAAACAACCATTTCCTCAACACATAAAAGTTAAATGTATAAAATTATGGATTAATGTCTGTTGAATGTATTTCATAAGACATGGCAACAAAACAGTATGATCTGCAGCCCACCTCCTTAAAGGAAGAGTGATCATCTCTCATTTTGTTCACTGGAGGGCAGACAGATGACGTTTTAATGACAGTAAAACTGACCAACAAGAATAAAACCTGAGCCTATGTGGAGATTTTTGAACATTTTTGCACAAATTCTATTCTACCTTTGTGTATGTTTACGTATGTTTATGTTTTTGTGTATGTAAGTCCCTCAACAATGGATTGCCCTTGAATAGGCATTATGTAGCCAACTTCAGAATAGAGAAGGAAACACTGAGCCAAACTTGGATACATGTTTTGCACAGTCGCTGGGATACAGATGTTCATAATGCAGACACACATTTTCCACGTTTCCACCCATGTTTAACTTCCTTTTCCACTTCTTGTTTCAAACCACCCTCCCTACGCAGTCACACGTGATACAGATTCTACAATAAATTTGGCTGAACTAAAGTAAGAATTTATGAAAATAAAATAAAATCCCTAAGAGGAAGTTCTTTGTCAGCGGATGTGTAAAGTTACACAACAACAAAGTACAGTAAATAATTCTAAAATAAGATTTCTTACAGTTCCTGGCCTAGGGTTGGGGATGTCTTGATTGTAGCCCTTGAAGGTTGAGGTCTCAAATATTTCATCAATGTTTGCTATAGAATAAATGCAAACAGCCGTGGAGTTCCTAGAGGAGTGAGATAACTGAAGTCACTTGAAGTTAGACAATAGCACAGACTTTTCCATAACCATCATGACTGTAGTTTCTATCTCTGAATGTTTCTGCTGTGAATACAAGCTAACTGTTATCAAGCAAGTGGATTGTTCACAGGTTGAAGTACTTCCTCAGGGAGAGGTTCAGATTTAGTATTTCGATTTTGTTTATCAAACAAGATTGACAAAATGGCCAATCCACTCACCTTGGTATTTGTTATTTGAGACAATATGGAGATGGGAAAATATATAGGAAAGTCTCTAACCAGCTGCTTGTGAAAAGAGCGTAGACTCTGGTTTCATGCCAGTCCTCAGCATGCAGCACATAGATGTCTTGAAGACGGTTAAAATAGAGTGATTCCTCTGGAAACCCACACACAAGCCGGGCCTTAAGGAATGATGTCCACATGTTCTGGAAGAATCTCTTTGACCCCCCCTCATCCACCTGGGAAAAAAATGATACTGATAAACTAAGAGGCCAATCTTCCACTTCTCATGTGAACTGTCAACAACTCTAAGCACTTGGATAGGATCAACATTACACAGACCAAGAATCTGGAACAAACTATCTACCTACTTTTGAAGCACGCCTTGGTATGCACAGATAGCTCAGAGTATTGTTACCAGATGACATCATATAAAAAAACATAGCAAGGCTGTTAAAAGGTCATTGCATCTGAAGAAACTGTATTTCAACCAAATAAATACATAATTTGTTGTGTTAGCTGTTCAAAGGACTAGGGGAAGTTTCTCATGTTAGTACAGGTGGTAGGAATGGGACCACACTGCAAAAAACAACTGAGCTACTAAATTGTTTTTGGCCTGGTTAAACGTTTGAACAGCATGTAAGCTCGCCTCAAAGCCTGGCATCATGTTCTCATCACCTGAGGATACACACACAGCACAATGCAAGGTAATAAATAATTAACTTCCTCCTACGTCGTCATGTCACCTTAACCCATGATGACAATTTGAACCTTCAGTATGAGGATATCAAAAATGCATGGAGTAAACATTACAGGTTAAGACATATAAAACCACAGATAAATGGTGGCTGACCTTAGCAAAGGGTTTCATATTTAACAGCTTGACAGATAAAATGATGACAATTCATCTCTTGACTTCCCCTGTCTTGTAAATCCAGGAAATATTACAATAGGAGGAACACAGAACACAGTATTAGCACGCACTCTGCTAACACCAAGAAAACTAGGTTGCAGCCAATTCAATTCAATACCAGTTTCATCTAATACAAACTGAATTGGAGGGTAGGAATGAAAGTCATGGTGTGAAAACATCATGCAAAGCATTTTACTAAGCTAATGCATATTTAGCATCCCCTAAATGTATGTTACACTTGGAAATACATTGTTTTTAATCAAAATACTTTTTTGAGGCATAGAACAGCGAAACAATACTACTGGATTTTCCAATGTTGAGACCTGTGTAACAACATCAGGATAATAGTATAGCACTAAATCATATATAATATTAGTTATCCAAGATCTATTGGCTGGTATATTTCATACCTTTCAGCATTCTACCTATTTCATGGAAAAAAAATCTGATTTGTGTCAAAATGATTTCCCATTTAATACAATGTAAATCTATGCCCTTTTTCACACAGTTACATTTTAATTATCTGTGTGAAACACTATTTTAGTATGATTGGCCTGCTGGCATCCATACGAGAAGAACTAACCTTCCATGATACTTTAACAAGGTTTGGACTGCTACCAAGACTCCTTAAGCTGACCTAAGGAGGTGGTAAGGTGAGAACTTCCCACTAATGCGCAACAACAAGGCCACTGGCGTCATTGATTCCACTCCAGTTTCAGTGTAAATTTGATTTGACTTGACTTGACTTGTGTACCTTGCAGACTCTGGCTACTCTGGAAATCCAAGGGTCAGCCTCTGGGCTGTTGTCAGAGTTCTTCTCACGGAAAAATACATAGATCTTCTCATTATCAGGGTCTTCCTTACGCTTTACCCAGGATGCAGAGATATAGGTGGGCTCTGTAAGAAGAGATGTTTATTGAACCAAATTCCAAACTGTTCCATTATTTACAGTGCAGCATAACACAGCAGTACAAACAATAACATTGGAATGGGAAAGGAACATGGGGCAATTAAACTATCTTGTGACAGATATAGAGACAGTGTCATGACAAATTGCCCCGATACAGATTCAATAATATTAGCAATGTGCATCATGGGCATGCAAGTTGACCAGAAATATTCATTGTGTGTTAACAAATGACAACTGCAGTGAGATTTACTGACCTGAAACCCACTTGTCATACATCCAGACATTGGTCCTACTGCCGGCTTTCCTTCTGAATTGTAAAGAGCTTCCATCACTATGTAAAGGTGCTGCTGCATATAAGTCCCCTTCTAAGAATAGCAGAGAGACATTGCATGAAATGAAGCAGAGATGTTTATTTATTTAGTACACTTCTGTGGAAATGCACCTGCTATCTGGATTTGCTACACGATTTGATGTGGTTAGAAAAGTCTGCCAACACAACCCTGAATCCATTTTTTTAACAGTATATGGTCTATGGCTATGCAAGCAACTATATTTTACGTACCTACTGTGAGAGACAGTGAGTTTTGTGTGTAAACATATGGAGATATGCCAGTCCCTTCATAACTCTCCACTATCTCACGTGATTGATTGTTCACCTGGGAATACTACAGAATGAACAGTAAACCATGATTACACTAAAGAACAAAAAGAAGACACAATATGATTGTCAAGTCGGATGAGGAAAACAACAATGAATGCCACAGAAATGTTGCAGCATATTTGTAAGTTAGGTCTAGACATATTCAGTGGAAAATAAAAACCACAGTATCAAAACAGAAAACAGCAACACCCAAACCCCTTAGATCATGACTAGGGAAGTTTAATTATAGTCTAATCAGGCCACAGTTACTCGACCAAACAACCACTTACTGTAATGAGCCCTTGCGCTGTTATTTCCTGTAAGCACAACAAGCCTATGAGGAAGAAAATTACTTGGACATAATAGCCAGATGTCACATTAGCTGTAACACCTATGCAATCATTTGCAAAACACTGGGCATGCTCACCAACTTCCAACACTGTGGCTTGTATCCATTAGTTCCACAGACAAACAGGCTGTCCTGAAACTTCTGAATGACAGTGATGACATTTTCACAAGGACCCTACAACACAGAGTATGTTACAGCCAAGTACACAGAGTATTGCTTCTATACTTTGTCATTTAGAATTTCTATCAATAAGGAGAGTACATCATCATCCATTTACTCACCTCTGAGCACTCCTGTTCAACTGTTGTTTTCAGTGGAAATTCCTGTAAAGGACATCATTTGATAGAGAAATCAACCACATTTCCAGTTTTTCCACTTATGATTAAATGAGGATAATCTTATAGTTTTCAATAAGCAATTGGAAATAAAAAAAATTCTAGTGTCCACACCATTTGGAATAATCTGGAATACTGCACTTTATCTCGACCCAAAACACTAGTGACCATCATATGGAATGTTGGAAATAGTTGGATCAAAACTAAAAAGCAGAAAACCACTTCAGGATTTCCCTTTTTGGATAGACAAAGTTTTTTAGTCAAAATAGTATCAGCTCTTTTGCTTAAATAGCTTTAGGTGTTCCTAGCACCTGAAGATGCAACTTAGGTGCCCTTTACTCATTTTTTCCGATTGGGACAATGTATCTCCATGGTCTGTTTGTGTCTTTTGTTCACCATCAGTTATCCATCAGCAGCTCCTGACATGCAAGTAATCAGCTGGCATTGAAAGGCCAAGGCATTAAAGTGACACTGCCATTGTAGCTTTATCACAGCAACCTTTAACACAATAGTGTGACAGCCATCTGTTACAGTGCAGCTACTTATTGCAAGTCTAGCTGCATTACAAACTCCGTTGTCAGACACAAGATTCACAGGAACATCAAGCCAGAAGCACATCAATAACCAATTAGACAACTAATGCTAAAAGGTATTCCAACAGGAATATCAAGTGCATGACAAAACACTGCAGTTGATAACATAAATAGAATAAAAGAATAAAAACAGGTATTCAAACTCTAACACAGTTGTCCAAAAAGACCTACCTCTATAATACGATTGTCATCCACATCAATTTTCAAAACAAAGTCAGTCCCTCCAACATACACTTCATCAGAGTCCTCGTGTTGAAAGAATACTGTATGGTTCTGATAGACTGGGTATTCGAGTCTGCCATTTATTATGTCTGCAAAAAGAAGGAGTCAGGCTATCAGTTGCGATAGTTACCAAGGTTAGAGAACTGTGAATGGCAACGTTGTAAATGAGGTGGTATCACCATGTTTGAAACCTTGACATATCTGGAAAGATGTTAGGGAAGGACAAACTGAGCAATGTTGATAATGAATTAATTGTGTGAGCAGCAAATATTGCAGATCTGCTTAACAGTGTCAATGTAAGCTGATCATTTCCTTTGGAAAGTAATGTTATATCCACATTCTGATTCTCAAGGTCCTTTAGTGTGAACTGGATCTGAGAGGACTCAGTAGGAGGATTTGACAACAGAGGATTATGACCCTATGATGCACTTATTGCTCTTTGGTCAAGTGCCTTTGCTCACATCTACACTGAGGGGTTATTTGTTATTTCAATATTTTTTAATTAACATAGGACCCATTACAGGAAAGCTTAGGTTAACTGAAATGGATTAATGAAAGAATCTTACCTTGGCTCAGGATAAGTCTAGGAATATCTTTCAATCCAAGATTTGGTATATCTCTCAATGTAAGACTAAGCGTTAATTGAAAATCCAAAGAGAGGCAAAGGCAAACTTGAACAAACTGTAACATTTTGCTTCTTTACTCGTGAGCATATCGTGCTATTCTTACAAGTGTTACCATGACGGCAAAGATGCCCATCGGAATTTCTTCTAAATGCCAAATATTCTGTTCTGCTAGACTCGTTCGGTTGAAGTTATCTTGTATGCGCAGTAGGAACCAGCCCCCTTTTCTATCGTCCAATCACAACAACTTCCGCACTAGACGCATCTATTGTAACTCTGTTCCACTGTCAGCTGACAGAACAAGTTATAGCAATGGTAAATATATTTATTCGTCGTGTTATTTCGTTTATTCAGAGCAATGTGGTCACAGTAGATCTTTTTAACTGCGTAATGCATATATATATATATCAAGTTTTAATTTACCTCACTACTAGATATATAATTTATCAACTCATTCCTGCTTCTAGCTAACAGGCTAAGCTAGCAATGATGAATAACGTGAATCCTTGCGTTAGAGTAGTCAAGCTTTTGTGAATGTGTATGTAACTTACAGCATGCAACACTTATGTTTTCTTTTGTCTGTTGTAGCGATTCCGTTTCTGTGGAGATTTAGACTGCCCGGACTGGGTACTTGCTGAAATAAGCACTTTGGCGAAAATTGTGAGTAGTAACGGTAACGTAGCTGACACACCTCAAGGATGAAAAGATAACTACTCTATTTGTGACGGTTTATTTGATGTAAAAACACTAACATAATTTCCCTCTGCCTGGTTAATATTATAGTCAAGTGTCAAGATGAAACTCCTCTGTGCTCAAGTGCTGAAAGATTTGCTTGGAGAGGGCATTGATGTAAGTGTTGGCTTGAGGTTCAAATCGTTACATCCTTAATGTAGGCTATACACTGCATTCACATTGATCGGTGCTGTCCTGTCTCTCTTTCAGTATGACAAAGTTGCAAAACTTACTGCCGATGCAAAGTTTGGTAAGTCATCTTCCTAATGCAACTGCATTTGAAACTGGTTAATTTACGTGCTTTACACACAAGCCTACACTATCATACTAGCAATGCATATTTTTGTTGCTTAACTTACATTTATGTTGTCAATCCATCTTGCAGAGAGTGGAGACATCAAAGCTAGTGTTGCAGTGCTGAGCTTCATTTTCTCCAGTGCAGCAAAGCATGATGTTGACAGTGAATCCCTTTCCAGTGAGCTGCAGCAGCTTGGTCTACCTAAAGGTGCATATTCTCTTGTCACACATGATTAGACCTCTTTCCACACTTCAGTTTATCACTGTTCCAGTGCCAGGATAAAGGTCGGGCTAAAACATTTGTCAAAGCTACATAAAGGTTAAAAATAGGTGTATTTCTTCAATTTCTTCGTTTCTTCAATCACTTGCAATACTCTAGGGCAGTTTGGGTGTTAGCTAGAGCTTTTTTGGGCAATATGCAAGCTACAAATTGTGAGTACAGCGAATTGATGTATATAAATGAATAACATTTGACTATCAGCTTGAGACTATATACTCTCTAGAAAGTAACTACTTATCAATTATAGTTGTTATTAATTACATGTACCTAATCTTTTAGAACACACAATGGGGCTGTGTAAATCATACGAGGACAAGCACTCTGCACTGCAAGTCAAACTAAGAGAGACAAGCCTGAGATGTAAGTATCCCGATTTATCATGTCATTTAATGGACTAAGACAAAAACTGATGAGTGGTGTCTTGTCTGGTAAGCCTGGCAGAGTATCAAAAGTTATGCTTTGTCATGCTTTTCAGTGGGCCGACTTGAGGCTGTGTCCTGGCGTGTAGACTATACATTGGGTTCCAGTGAGCTGAGGGAGGTGAATGAGCCAGCAGTGCAACTTAAACTGCAGGCACAGGGAGCAGAGTCACGCTCCACAGAGACGACTGTTGTCTCTATTTCTGCTGATAAGTTCAGAGTCTTGCTCACAGGTCAGTTCTGCTTGTATCAAATAACAGTTCTTCTCTCTTAGCTCTTTTTTCATTTTTATGTTTCTAATAATTCTTTTCTCTGTGCATTTATACAGAACTAAAACAAGCCCAGGCTATGATGAATGCACTACAGTGAATCATACACTTCAGCTATCAAGTACATCCTGTCTTTGTTGACGTCTTATAAACAGTGGCATTTTATGGACATGACCAATGTGACGCTGCCAGAAAGCCAGAAGTGCCATACTGACATCTTGAATAGTAAAGCTATTTTCTGTAGTGTATGGCAGTATCCATCTCTTTGTACAGGTGTTTTTCCTTTTGAATTAACTATCAAATTAATATTAATGGGTGGTTATGTGTCCTTTCAGTACTGTTCTTAACAGTAGTATTGACTGGCTGATTTTTGTAAAATATTGTATATTATTTCACACACTTTTATTTAAATTGATAGAATGTTGAAAGAATTTTGTTTTTACCAACGTCATATACTAAAAAATAAATAAAAATAAATAAAAAATATAGATCCTTTCATTTTTGTCCTCAATTTCCACATTGCCTACAAATCCCGTCATCCATTGGGTTGGGTCGTTTGCTCGCTCCTGTAGTCTGGTTGCGCGTTCTACTAGTGCAGTTGTTAAAAAGCCCCGATTAATCAAGCCACCGTTTTTCTATGAATTATTACAGAACATGATAACATTTACTCGGCGCAAAAATATCTCATTGAAAGAAACGAGAGTCGAGATCCTGGAGATTGTCTCGCGATGTTTTGTAATGAACGAGAATCTCACGCACACGCTGATGTTACACAACTTGTTTAGTAATCACTTGCATTGTTTTAAAGCTCTTTGGTTTGTGCCTTTTTAACAGCCTTGCAGAGAACCCAGTAACCGACTAACCTATGCTATCCACAATTTAACGCTATATCTACTAATTTAGCAAGCTCATTTCCTGTTTGGGTAAGTTGCTTGAACCGATTACCTTTGCAATTAACTTCCACTAGTATTTACTTTGATAGCCCCACTAGTTTTGCCTAGTAACCATTGCACACAACTATGTTAAAACAGCCTTTTTCAGTTCTGTCGCTACACCAACAGCAATGCATTTTGACATAATGCACTATTAGCGCTTTAGGTCTGTGCCAAGGACATGCAGTGTTTTCTAGCCACCTGGCATTTGCAGTGAAAACAAAAACTGAAGACACGAGTTATCTTCAGGACACGGACATGTGGTTTTATTCTTTCTGTCTGAGGCTGTGCATTGGTGCTTAAATGCTACTTTCAGTGCTATACTCTCTTCAGGTCTCTTACAGCCAGCGTGTTTTCAGCAGCAGGGAATCATCTATTAAAACCATGCCTGAAGGACCAGAACTCCACTTGGCCAGCCTGTTTGTGAACAGGATGTGTGATGGGGTGGTGTTCACAGGACCAGTTAGAAAGTCAGAGGTCAGCAAGAGTCCTGATGTGCCCTTCACCTGTCAGGCCTACCGCATCACGGCCACATCCAGGGGGAAGGAAGTGAAGCTCACACTGACGCCCATGAAAAGTGATGAGAAAAAGCCAAGAGCCAAGGCAGGGCATGCAGACCTGCCTATGGATATTGTCTTCCGCTTTGGGATGTCAGGCTTTTTCCGCTTCACCACTGAGGATGAGCTCCCCAAGCATGCCCATCTGCGTTTCTATTCCAATGAGAAGCCTTGCAGGGTGCTGAGCTTTGTTGATGCACGCAGGTTTGGCAGCTGGCAACCCAACGGGACCTGGCAGCCCGACAGAGGGCCCTGCATCATGTTTGAGTACGAGGGCTTCAGGTTAGGAATGGCGTAGTAATTGTGTTATTTCAATCACTAGCTCAGCCTATGGGTTGTTACACTGACCAGTTGATCATTTTGCAGAGAGAACGTCTTGTCAAACCTGCCTGACCGAGCATTTGATAGACCCATCTGTGAAGTTCTGCTGAATCAGAAATACTTCAATGGTATCGGGAACTACTTGAGGGCTGAAATTCTTTTCAGGTGATTTTAGTGAACATGCACAATGCTCAGAACTATTGTAGTATGTTATTTATTCTGTGTATTTGACAGGGACAGTGCTCATTGATATATATGTCATCAATGGCTATCTAGAATTAAAAGCAAATGTTAAAAGCACAATCAAACACAGGACATGCTTATACACAGGGCTAAACATATTGACAATATACCAAAAACTGATGATAAGTAAGGAGATTATTAGCAACAGTGACACTATGACTGATACACAAAGACATGCAGCAGAGTGTCTGCGATAGGACAACATCTAAGCAGATATTAAAAACACATACAGTATAGGCAGACTCATAAAGAGAGCGAGCACACAGACCAAGATGACCTTGTTTGACCCTAATCCTAACCCTATGACACACAACACAAAGCACACAGACTGATTGGCAAGACACAAGGCTCTGAGTGAAAAGCTAGTTTGACTGATTTTGTGCCGAAACAATAACACTGGTTATATGAAAGGTTTCCTGAAGAAATGAATTGTTTTCTTTCACATTTTGATTCCTCGCATCCTGTGGGAGGCATAAAGGCATAAAGGCTCATTCTAAAAACAAAAGAGCCTTTTTCTTATGAAACAATGGATGTACTTTCGTTTCTTTCTTTTCAGGTTGAACATTCCACCCTTTGTGCAGGCAAGGTCCATATTGCAAGGCCTTGAGACAGAAGTTTCATGGGAGAAAGAGAAACCTGTGAAAGTGGAGATCACAGACACAAAGGTGAAAGAACATGGCAAGAGACACAGTTCTCAGATCATCAAATGCTCACTCCATTCACTTTCTATTTTCTGACAACACCGTTGTGTTTTGTTTTTAAAAGATCAAAACTATAAAGAAGAAAGTGAAAATGGAGACTGCTGACCTTCTGCGATTGTGTCATACAGTTCCTCTGGAGGTGGTGAACCTAGGTAGGCTTTAGTGTTGTCTTGTCTACTCGTACATTTACACCACAGCTCATTACTATATTAAGTTTTTATGCTTGTGAATGATCATGAAGAGCAGACTGTGTGTTTCAGTTTGACACAAAGGTGATGATTGGGTTTCTTTGAGTGAAAGCCTTCTGAATTCAGAGCTCATAGTTCTGTTTCCTCTGAAATGCTTTGTTGTTGACCCGTTGCATTCTGTGATTATTTGACCCTTAAGGTGGAAAGGGCTATGATCCTGAGAAGGCAGACTACTCTGACTTTGAGGCATGGCTGCAATGTTACTATGTCGATGGAATGAAATCTGTCAGAGACCACAATGGCAGAACTATGTGGTTCAGAGTGAGTAGTGGAAAAGCATACGCCTTTTTCTGGTAGAGGAATTTAATCATCACTGGTACAAATAACTACTGTTGTTATTTCAGGGAGATCCAGGCCCCATGGTGCCTAAAGGTATGGAATATTTGGAATAAACAGTTCATTCATTCTTGCTGAAATGTGTCTAATAATACTGTCTATGCATTCAACTCAACTGTCTGGCACTTTCTCACCCCATAGATTCAAAATCACCCAAAGCAAAAAAGAAAGCAAAGAAAGAGGATGATCATGATTACACGGGCAAGAAAAAGGTATAAACCAGCACTTTATTCCTTTACCCCAGTGATAAACTCAACAGACAGTAACACCAATTTGACATCACTAGGTGGCCAGGAGTGATTCTGAAAGCACAGTAAAAGAAAAGGTGATTAAACTGGAAACTGTAACAAGAAAGACAAAGAAAGAAAAGGATGCAACTCAGAAGGAGACGGGATGCAAGAGGCGGAAGTCTGGACTGGAAGTCAACACACCACAGGATAAAAAAAGATCACGTAGGTGGAAGGGCAGTAGGGCAGAGCCAGCTGTAGGTGAGAATCTGAACAATTTACTGGAAATGAATTGAGGCAAACGTTAAAAAAAATAAGCACATGCAATGTTTTAGTATTGATGGGGGCCACATTCTTACCTTGGTAGAAAATATCCAAAACATTAAAAAGATGTAAGCATTTTCATGTGATTGAGTAGTCAACGTGCTGATTATTTTGTAGAAGTATTTGAGTTTTTGAGTATTACGTGTCCTTTCTGTTGCAGGTGCACAGAGGCGGAGTAGCAGAGTGACAAGCAGCAAATAAACACTACAGAGGAATAGACACTATATCTATTGTTTTGACTATTTTATATTTTTATACAGTGGAATAAAAACAAATAAAATGTTTTTACAAAAGAGCCGTAACTGTTCATTGAACAAATGCAAAGCAAGACAATTATTCCTAACAAGATTTATTAAATTTGTCACCTGTGAGTAATGTGTATAAATCTTAGGACAGAACGTGTAAAATTTTACTTGAAAACATGTTTGGAACTGATAGCAGTACTAAAATATAAAAGGTCATACAGATGCAAAAGTTCAAAAAACATCAAATGAAAGTACACTGTAATTCTCCCCATTCATTGTCAATAGAGCAGCTCCAGGCAGCTCTACATTGGTATGACACCACAAATTAGTCTAGGTTTAACTAGTTTCTAGAGTTGTTAATGTTGAAATATGTATTGATTGACCAGTATAATGATGTGAATTCTTGAGTCGTACTCCATTAATTTGATCCTAATAATCTACATTAACACTCATGTAACCACTGAGACTTGGTAGAATGCAATGCTGATTACAAGAGGAGGAGGAGTGACACAATTTGAAAGGGAGTGAAGTTTAAAGTAA